>VMDO01011135.1:0-68263 GCA_007922755.1 Pedetes capensis | reverse complement strand
ATCTTTTCTCTATTGATTGTGAAGTTGCGTGCTGACCCAGTCGTAAGGATTTTTGTTTTGTTGATGTTTAGTTGTAACCCATATTGAAGGCTATGATCTTTGATCTTCATCAGTGTTTTAAATCCTCTTCATTTTCAGCAAGCAAAGTGGTGTCATCTGCATAATGCAGGTTGTTAATGAGTCTTCCTCCAATCTTGATGCCACGTTCTTCCTCATAAAGTCCAGCATCTCGGATTATTTGCTCAGCGTATAAATTGAAGAGATAGGGTGAAAGTATTCAGCCCTGACGCACACCTTTCTCAACTTTAAACCACTCAGTGTTTCCCTGTTCTATTCGAACAACTGCCTCCTGGTTCATGTACAGATTTCTCATGAGCACAATTAGGTGTTCTGGCATTCCCATTTTCCGAAGTGTTATCCATAATTTGTTATGATAGCATCAGTAGGAAACAAAAATCTAATTATTCATAGGGCAACACAAATCCCAAAAATGTTACGTGATAAAACTGTAACAGAGACAGATGTTTAAGATTAATATAAATTTAAAACAATGCTTTGTTTTCTCCCCAAACACTATATTTACTCTAGGATCTATTCATATATAATGATATACAGTAAACACAAAAGTTGCCAAAAATGTATACACATTTTAAGTATTAAAATTGTAATACTCAAAAATACTGAAAACAAAAGATGAATACAAGTCATCTTTGATTTCTGCAATTACAAAAGGTGCTCAAATAGTTACCATTGTACTCCAATTCAATTTCAAACAGTAAATAGATAGCATCTCTTAAAATGTGTATGCATTTTTTGGCACCCCAGTGTGTACTTGTGGGAAAACAGGATCATAGTGAAGTCAAGGAAGGTAGAGACAAAACTTAATTTCAAATAAATAAAATAGAGCAAAGGAGGAGAATTTAATGGGCCTATGACATACAATGCTATAAATAGGAGAATATGACAAACTTACTGATGCTTTTCAGGAACAAATGCTTCATTTTTGCAAATATTTTTCCTAATATTTGTTCAGACTTTAATAAATACATAAATTATGGAAATACTAATTACACAATTAACTTAAAAACGTAGTATAGTGTCTAAAGGACATAAAGAAAAGAATATTATATATGCTAATGTAATCATTTGAAATTGCTGAATTTTGACTCTTTGATCTTTAACATTCAACAATTCATGTAGAAAATGGTTTGAATCATAATCTATTAAAGGGAATGAGTACATTAGCAAATAGATTTCTTAACAAAGTGTGGATAAAAACTAGACTGCCCTTAGTTACGTAACTGGAATTTGAATTCAAACTAGGTGACCAATGATAAACAAATAATAGGATACACACAGCTGTCAAAAGCCAAATAAAATCTTTAACACCTAACATCTAACCTACTAGAATGTATGTACTTTCTCTCCTGCTCCCTTTCCTTCCCACTTTTTAAAAAGGCAATAAAGTTTACATACATTCACTTAGGACTGCAATCAATATTTATTGTTAATACTCCTTTTATTTTGTTTCTAAAACTTCCAAGTATTCACCATAATGAGATTTTAAGTAACTGCCTCAGGCATTATAGATTTTGTCATAAATAACAAATTAGCTATGGCAAAAAGAACAGTGTATTAACATGCATTAGGCAACTGCTCCAGTTTTTCTTAACATGAATAACATGTTAGCCTCTGCCTTATCACATTTTGCAGGCAACTTGTGAAGTTTTTGCTGGGGTTATATTGTTCCTCTGGTAAATGAGGCTCTTCATTTTTATAAGTTAGATTTATTTTTCCTTTATAAAAAACTCCAAAGACATGTTAGTAAGGTAGCTATAGAAGATTATACATCATTGAAATCCTAAAATACTATTTTTCCAATAAAGTACCAGATCTAGCTTTTCAAATTTTTTGCCTAAACATAAAGGCAATAAAGATAAACCTGAAATCTTTGGCTGGTTCCTTATTTCAGTTTTCTTCTTCACTTGAATAAAAAAGAAACCCAAAGATATAAGAGGGTTATTTATCAAGATCACCCCTAATCCATAGTTTTGCCTCCTGATTAACTTCTATCTGATAGTTTTTTTTTCTACTTCCAGGGAGTAGAGATATCTTCTTAAGCTTTTTCATAGTTCTGTCTTTTTTGAAATTTTCAAAATTTATTGTTGTCCAAGGCACACAGGGCCAAATATTCCTGGTCAAAGCCTTTATATTTTAATCCTCGTTGCTAAAACAGAATAAGTGGAACTATGTCTGTCATTTCAAAGTTTCTGTAGTGGTCCCAGGGGCTGGGGTTTAACTCAGTTGGTAGAGTGCTGCTCTTCACTCCCTGAGAACCCAGGTTTGATCCTCAGACATGGCAATCCACTCCTGAAGCAATCTCAAAACAAATCCACCATTGAAAACCCTACTAAGGTCATTATAAGTTGGACACAACTCAAAGGCACCCAACAACAACAACATAGTGCTCCCAGAGGCCAAGGGTAAATGAAGGTATCAGAATAGTCAAGCAGAAAATGTGTGGAAATTTCTTTCCTGGTAATGAAGTCATCTTACTGTTCTCTTACTATTTATGTCTTGTTTTAGTTACTTTTTCATTGTTGTGACAAATACTTTACAGAAACAACTTAAAGGAAACAAGTTCATTTTGGCTTATGGTTTCAGATGTTTAAGTCAGAGGCTCACCAGATGCATTGCTTTGGGCCTGAATTGGGGCAGGATATTGTGGTGGTGGGAGTGTATGGCTGCCTATGGCATTCAGAAAGCAGAAAGAGGTGACATGAAAGGGCCAGGGACAAGGTATATCTTTCCAGGATATGGCCTTAGTGACCTATGTTGTCCAACTCAGCTTCACCTCCTCCTTATCATCACCTCCCAATAATGGCATTGTATTATGATTCCATCAAGGGATTTACCCAATAGTTAGACCAGAGCCCTTAGGATCTACTCACTTCCCAAAACTGCATTCATTGGCAAACAAGCTCCCAATACATGAGCCCAGAGGGAGACATTTCATATCAAAATGTATCAAGTCTGCACTGTCTGAAGGAAGCTGGTGTGATGGAAACAAGGAAAAACCATTGCTCTGGGCATTTCTTCTTTATTTTCCCATGGATGTGGTTCCTACCGTAGTACCGTAAACAGAGCTTAAGAGCACACTAATGGAGTACTCTATAGGTGTCCACCAGATATGAAGGGGGATAATATTAGGAAGATGTCTGATATATCTGTTTGGAGAGAGAAGAGATTGCCACTGTGCACATAAGCTTCCCCACCACCCCTTGGAGGCAAAGAGTGTGTTTCTCATGTTCCAGAGTTAGAATCTCAGCAAGGGAGTTGGATTTAGATTATTTTGAAAGAAAATCACCAGGGCCAATAAACAGAGCTTTTGTGGAGAAGACCCCACCCTTGAATCTGAAGTCTACAAAGTGCTAGGTGATAGAGGAGAAACTCAGGAAAACACAAAACACAAACAGTAGATGGGTACATATTATAATACAGGGGTGTTTATGCCATGAAACTGTACCAAGTCAGCAAGACATTTTCTGCTTCTTACTTTTATTTTTACCTGGGTCCAGCCTTTCAGTAATCAGAGGCAATTAAGTTAATGCCAGAGGAGCCAAAGAGAAAGGTATAAGGAAAGAAACCAAACACATTTGTCTCCCCAAGCTGTAGCTTCCAAAATTAAGTTAGGTAAAAGGTGGATAAAGAAGGCAGATTTTCTTACAATGTAAGGGCACAGATTTGATAGCCGATGTGATTATATTTTTCAAAGCCTGTACATATTTCTGAGCTATGCCAGACAATCGTTGGAACAACTATGGAACCTGTCTGATAGTTCCTTTAGGACCACGGGGGAATGAGGTGATGCATGTAGTTTTATCAGTCTTCTTCCTTCTCTACCTTCCCTGACAAGTGATCAGTTAGGGTATAGAATTTTCTCTCTCTTTTCCCTTTGGCTCCCAGCACTTCCTCACTTTAATAAATATTTCTCTGCACTACATTGCTACTTCTGGGGGTAAAAAAGGTTTATGCACTGAATCTTTAAAAGCTTAAATTTTGAAACTCAAAAATCATGCATGTACATTTTCTCTACTTTGAACATTACTATATTTTCTCTGGGCTGGTATTTAGCTCAGTTGATAGAGTGCTGCTCTGTGGTCTTGAAGCTCTTGGTTTGATCCCCAGCACCACAAAAATGGGAGGAGGACATGGCAATCACTCCTGAAACAGTCCCAAAATGAATTGGCTGTTGAAAACCCTATGATGGTTACTGAATCAGAGGCAACTGGAAGGGACCTAACAATAACAATTTTCCTCTTAGATAATTATTTACATGGTCTAATTGTGGATGAAGTTTATGGAGAGTGCCTGACTCCATTTTTACTGCTATTACAAAAATACAATTAACTGGATGGCTTATAAACAACAAAAAAGTATTTCTTACAGGTTTAGAGGACAGAAAATTTATGGTCAAGATACCTGGAAGTTCAGTTTCTGGTGGGGGCTTTCTCTCTTTCACAGAAAGCACCTTATTTCTGTCTGTTTACATGGTGTAAGGGACTAGCAAGCTCTTGGGAGTCGCTTTAATAAAGGCACTAATACCATCATGAGGACAGGGATCTCATGACTTATTTATCTCTCAGAGGCCCTATCTTTTATTACTATCATCTTGGAAACTATTCTTCAAATTACAAATTTTAGTGGGATACAAATACTGAGATCAAACAAGAGAGCAAATGTGGGAGAAAATGAGCACGGATTGGATTATTATCTCAAAATATTGAGATTGTGGCACAGACTGTTAGTTGTCCTTCTTGAGTCCAGATACCTTATATATTATAATAGAATTTTAAGCTGGTATGTTAGTCAGCTTTCCACTACTGAAACAATATACCTGAGAAAATCAACCTAAGAGAAAAAAGGTCTATTTTGATACCTGGTTTCAGAAGTTCCTGACACTTGGACCTGTGGCAAGGCAGCATATCATGCAGGGAGCTTATGGTGGAGAAAAGCTGCTCACCTCATGGCTGGGTCACCAAAGTGAAGATGTTGGCATCCCATAGTCTCCTAGGACACACCCTCAATGCCCTAGAACATCCTACTAGGTCCTGCCTCTTAAAGGTATCCACCACCCTCCAATGTCACTAAGCTGAGGACTAAGCACATTTAACATATGGGCTTTGGGGGACATCCAAATTATAGAAGCTGAGAGTGCAACTGCACAGCTAAATAATACATTCCCTAGGTCTTTTGCAGACAGGATGGACATAAAACTAAGTTCTGGCACTTACAGGTACATAATAAAATGAATGCATCTGTCAGATTAAGTCCTTAAAGAGGTGTGATCCTCTTGTCCCTTCTGTTTTTCATTTTTGTGGGCTGGAAAGCAGGCTTAGAAAACCATTATAGAGGAGGATAATAGACTCTGTGTGGCATAATTACACAGTAGAAGGAGCTTCTGTGTTGGCCCTTGAGTATTTAAGTTCAACTAATATATTAGACTCCTGCAAATCTCTATATTATTTAGGTGGTTGCTTTGGACAATATAGCTAAGCCTGAAGTAAAAAATGTGATCTATATTCTTGACTAAAACTATCATTGTTCATTTCCTACTGCTATAAAAAGACACTACAGACTGTTGTAGTTGTTGTTAGGTGCCATGGAGTCCGTATCTGACTCACAGCGACTCTGTGTACAATAGGCAAAACACTATTGTCAGTGCTTCTCTGCTGTTAATGGGGTTTTCAATGGCAGGGTGATTTTTGGGTGTGGGTTGCCGGGTCCATCTCCCAAGCCTACAGCACCTGGTGTTCCCAGGTGGTCTCCCATCCAAGTACTAACCAGGCCAGACCCTGCTTATCTTCCGAGACCAGATGGGATGGGGTGTCACAGGGCTATAGCTGCAGACCACTACAGACTAGGCAACTCATAATGAACAGAGGTCTGTTGGGTCATGGTTCTAGAGACTGGGAAGCCTGAGATCAAGTGGCTGGCCTCTGGTGAGTGGGGCTTCTTGCTATTTCATGTCATAGTGGAAAGGCAAGGGGGAGTTAAGAGAGAGTAAGAGGCCCTAGAGGGACTTATTCCTTGCAATATATCAACATGAGTTCATTCATAATGGTGGAGCCCTCTTAAAGGTCCCATCTTCCAATTTTGTCACAACAGCAATTAAATTTCAACATGAGTTTTGGAGATGACAAGGCATCAAACCACATACTTTTAAGTTGTCATTCAGTTTGAATTAAACTTATAACTGGTTTTATTATTTTGAGGCAGATTCTTAAAAGATTCAAGTTCAAATATTGAAATATATTGGTTCTGTTATAAAATTCCAAAAGTAATATAAGTAGTGTTATTGTAATTACCTCACATTACCCTAGAATTTAACCTAATACAGTAAGTCAAGAAATATTTACAAGAATTAAAACCTTTGGTAAGAAAACATTTATCTTTATTTGAAGATCTTATGACGGCTTAAATAGAAAACCCCATTGCAAGTAAAAAAGGTGTTCATAAAAATGTTTATCAAATGAATCAGAACAATCAAGTGCTTTCTGTAAGATGGGCATCATTGCACATCAAAGTATGTGTAAGACCCTGAGTTCAAACCCTGAGTAATAGAAAAAAATAAAGAGAGAGCACTCTCTATATATCAAAAGCTGTCTATTTGGAAATCTAATGGGAACAAGACTTTTATTAAAGCAATAAAATTATTGAGAAGAAACATAAATTTTATTGGAGATTAAAGAGAAGATGGCATGACAGAGATGATATGCTTGAAAGGGAAGACTAAATATTATGTACATGGTGATTCTTCTGCAATTAATCTATACTTTGAGGACATGCTTCCAAAATTCCTAAGAGGATTTTCCTGGAATTTGATAAATTAATTTAATGGAAAGAAAAGAGATTTTCCCTCTTTTTTTTGGACCAAATATTTGATTTAAGTATTTATGTATGGAATTCAAATTGATAGAATTATCTTCTAGAAAATTTGAAATGAATTTTGCATCACCTATTCAAAGCAATTGGATTATTGATTACTCATAATATATTGGAATCAATATAGTACAAAGTATACATGGATGGCATTCCTATCTGTATGATCAAGTGGAAAAGAGGGAATTAACAAAATAAACTGAAACAACTGATAACACTGGACCTCAGTTATGAATTAACATATATGAATTAACATATGAATTAACATATGAATTAAACATATATTGGAGCATGTAACAATTTTATTTAAAATTGTTGTTTGTTTGTTTTGCATTACTGAGAGATAGCGCCCAGGGCCTCATATATGCTGTGTAAACTCTCCACCAGTATTCTGCATCACCAGCTCTCTCTTCTTTTTACTATTTTTTATTTTGAAACAAGGTCTTGCTAAATTACACAGGCTGCCTCTGGCCCTAAATTTGTGATCCTCCTGCTTCCATACCCTGAGTCACTGGGATTACAGGTGTGCAACACAACACCCAGTTTATACTTTATTTTTAATATTAACATTTTGATATCTCCAGTCCTTTTTCATCTACAAAATACATTAACATATTTTATCTGACTTTTATCCTGATAAACCTGACTGGAGGAATGGCTGTCACCTTATTGCTATATGTAAGGAAATTAAGCAGTAAAAAAGAAATTGCTTCAAGTGAGACAGCTAGTAGTAACACTTTTGATTCCTAGTCCAGTGCTCATTCCCTTATCTCGTGTTACATTTCCATATTCATTTATTGACAATGATTTGGTGAATTAAATACTTAAGAATATCTGTGATATTGGGCATCTAGCATCTCTTCTCCTTTTTTCATCTGACCTTTGAGTTAGAGCCACTGATCATCTTATAGATTCTATTCCTCTAATTTATGCTAAGCCTAAACAACTTGCTCAAGTTTTTTAAGATGGAAAGTGGCTGAATCATCCTTTAGATTCAGACTTGTGTTTAAAGTTGGTTACATTTATGTTTTAATTTTTCATAGCACACAGAACATCATATTCTCTCTTACTATTTGGTCAAATTCTTTCAAACAGGAATTTTATCATACTCATTTTTGCATCCTAACATCTAGAAAAGTTTCTGGCACATGGAAGATGGCCTCTAAAAGTCTATATTTTATGTCTATAGTGAAATAGTATGATTATAAAATATGAAATACCAACTTATGCTTCCTATTTCCCACTTACTGCTAATATTATTTTATCCCAGTTGTTTTGTCCAGCTTATTCCGATAACATATTTTCTTTTTCCTTTCCAGAATAAAATGATACAGCACTGGGGTATTAGCTGTTCTAAATTCCAGAAGGCAATTGATCATGTACATTTTCCTACACTGAAGCTAGGAAATGACCTTACTTCTTAATCTGGGTTCTTCCTGTAATACAGCTGCATATAGTAACTGAAAATTAGTAGGGTGAAGAAGTAATATAGCTAAGGCTAAGTAGTGAAAGAGTAACTAAAGAATCACTGTAACAAAAGGATCTTCTGCTGCAACTGTGATTGCCATTGCAGTTCTAGGTTTTTACATGGTTTTAAACATGACTTTTTACATGGCTTCTTTAAATCAGTGAGCTTGTTGGAGACCTTAATGAGTGTGAGAAAATGAATCATGCAGTGAATTTGCTTTCTATTCATTTTTATTGTTCCAGTCACACTAGAATGACCTCAGTTGTCCACTCTAATTTGCCCACTTCCAACATGCTTCTTGTTCTAAAGAGCTAAATTTCATCCTATGAGTCTACAGCAATTTTCTGTAAATTACAGTGAAGTTAAGTAACATTTTCTGGCTCTTCAAAAGCTGCCTTCTTACTCAAATGCAAACTGATCTTAATTTTTCACTTTGATTTCCATCTCCTCATAATTGGAACCAATCATGCTGGGTTCCCTAGCATTACTTATATTTAGTTGCCAATGTCATTTCATAGATAAAATAAATAAGACGTGGAGATTTTTTACCAACTACAGTCAATGTTTGATTTGATTTTTGAAAAATAATATGTGTGTGGTTTTATCTTTTATAACACATTCATTTCAAATTCCCTTTGACAAGTTGATCCATTTACTAACAAAACATTAAACTAAGAAATCACGATACCCACAAGTGAGGAGTAAGAGGTATGAAGTGAATTCAGCAGGATTTCTTCCTGTGAATATTTATCTTCACTTTAATGAATTGTGTTTGACTTTCACTTATTTGTTGGGACATGAATATGAAAGGCTAAGGATAACTTATCTAATTCTAATGTTTGACATGCCAAATTCTCAAACCAATGAAACATATTTTTTATCTTATGGACAAATATGCCAATTATTGTTTACTGAACATATTCTATGGTATATTAAATATAAATCTTTGAAAATTTCTCTTGCTTCTGCTTAGAATATAACTTCAGATTTCTACAGATTTCTACTACTTCCAATCTTTTCCCCAAGAACACTTTTATGTTAATGAGTGTGTCTCATAACTTCTGTTATAATTTAAAGTAATTTTTTTCTTGGAGATTATATTAGTCAGGTCATAGTTACTGTAGCAGGAAAACCAGCTGTAACAAACTTATGGGGGGTGAGATTTATTGGGAACTCACATTTAGAGACACAGTCCATACTGGTGACAGGACAGGCATGGTGGCAGTGGTAATGCTTGTGTCAGATGACCTTATAGCATCCTGGGGCAGGAAGCAGAGAGCCACCAGAGCCACAGGTCTGGGTAAGCCATAGATCTGGGTAAGGAGCCTCCAAAAGGCTGCCCCCTCCCATGTGTCACTTCCACAAAGCTAGATCCTACCTCCCAAAGTTTGCATAATCTCCACAGCCAGTGCTGTCACCATGTGGGGATTGCATGGGAAAGCACATGAACTTGGTGGACATTTTATATTAAAACCATGGGAAAGGTTGAACTCAGAGTCTTGTGCATACTAGGCAAGTACTCTAACACTGAGTCATATCCCCTCTTTTTATTTTCATTTTTTTATTTTGAGACAAAGTCTTGCTAAAGTATGTGGGCTACCTCCTGCCATCCTGCTGCCTCAGACTCTGGAGTTGCTGGGATTACAAGTGTGTGCCACAGATTCTGACTAAGGGCAACTTTTCTACTTTCCTTACATTTCATCTACTAAAATATTGAGCAAAGGGGTTTAAAACTGCTGGTACCCAGTGCTAACATGAGTGGAATCAAATTATCACTGTCAAAAGTCTTACAAATCATGACATCAAAAATAATTATTGTCTTTATTAAAAGAAGAACAACTACTTTCCACAGTTAATAGGTAAAACAGGATTAGAAAGAATAAAAATAATAATGGAATTAAGTGGAAATAATTATGCTCAATAACCCTTAATCAAGGAAAAAGATGCAGATAAATAAAAAGTACTATTATTTTATGATTTCAATGGGTCAGAAAAGGCTGCGGAAAGGGTGAGAGGGTATAAATGTCAGGTTGGAAAAAGTGAAATCAAATTAAAAAGTTGTTCAAGCTTGTAGCTTATTGTTAATAATACAACTGAGTAAGAAACAAAGGCATCAATATGTGAAATTATTAGATATTATCATGAATTTTATGCTTCAATTACTTACAAATCCAACAAAGATGATTTGAATATTTTCATGCATTGGGCAGTGTGCTAGGCTCCAGTGATGGGAAGTTGTGTAAGACTCAAATATTTCCTCAAACATAGATCCCAGCATAGTAAATTGAAATATAATCAAAAATATTTTCATTCAAAAAGTCAAAATAAAGAACAATAAATATTTAATATGCTTTAAAAATGTCATGCTTTCATTTATCCTCAAACACTGTCTAGGCCAATTGAACTAATAGAACGGGTTATTGAGCATAATTATTTGCTCCAAGTTTCACATTTTCCTGAGGAGGTGTACTTGGAAAGAAAAGAGATATGTCAAAATGTTTTTGGCTGTGTTTCACATTAAACTGTTCCTCATAGCCATCCTGCAGTGTCCAGATGTCTGAGGGCAACAGACCTATATATTGATGAAACAAATCTGAGCACATGAAGCTAATCTGGAGTGTCTCCCACTGAGATTTTCCCTGAAGGAAGTGAATGTGTGGATACATTTTCCTACTCCTATCAGGGAACTCACAGAACCATTTCACAATTGACAGTGGCAGTAGGATGTGGTTGCTGTGGTGTGTTTGACACATCATCGGGATGATTTACAACATATGTGCGTGTGCACTGAAGTCAGAGAGAGTACAGACTAACAATTGATCTCTGGGGTGCCTGCCAGCTAGAGGTAGGCAATTGAATTGATACCATATTTTTAAATAGGGACCATTCTAGCTGAGAAGAGAGTTCAAATTTGATGTGACTGCCTCTTCCCATTCCTGACAGTTCAAGTAACAAGAAAATTTAAATATTATAAATACTTCTGAGAGTGTTTTAACTAATACATAAAAGTTGTACACAGTTATGGGGCAGCATATAATTTTTTGATACATGTGTACATTGTTGAATCAGTGTAACAGTTCTCTCTCTTCAAGCGTTTATCATTTCTTTCTTGTGAAAACATTCAAAATCTTTTCTTCTAGATTGTTTAAAATATCCAATCAGTTATTGTTATCTCTAGTCCCCTTACTATGCACTAGAACACCAGAACTTCTTCCTCCTAATTCCAAATTAGTACCAGTTGATCTCTCCCCTACTGCTTCTTCAACTCTACATACTTCATGGCCTCTGGAAACCACCATCTACTCTCAGTATGTATGCAATTTACATTTTTCAGATTTCACATATGTATGAGATCATGTAGTACTTGTCTTTTTGTGCATAGCCTAAATAATGCTTGCAAGTTCCATCCATGATGTTGCAAATGACAGAATTCTATTCTTTTTATGGCTGAATAGTATTTCATGGTGTACATGCATGAATCTTTAATTAACCCTTCACATTTGATGGACATATTGGTTATTTCCATTTCTTGGCTATTGTGCATAATATTGCAATAAACATTGGATTGGAGATATTTCTTTAACATATTAATTTTATTTCTCTTTGGATCTATATATCCAGTAGTGGAATTCTTGGATCATATAGTAGTTCTATTTTTTTTTTTTTTTAGTTTTTATGGAACTTTTATGTTGTTTTCCAAAATATTTATACCAATTGACATTTCCACCAACAATGTGCAAAGATTTCCTTTCCCTTTTGATATTATTTGGATAAAGAGATAACTATTTGAAGATTAGGTTTACATATATCTGATGATTAGTAATGTTGAACATTTTCTTCTACAGCTGTTGTCCATTTGTATGTCTTCCCTTAAGAAATGTCTATTTACGTTTATCACACTTAAAAAATTAGATTGCTTACTATTGAGTTCTTAATATATTCTGGTGTTAATCCCTTGTCATGTACAGTTTGAAATATTTTCTACCATTCCCTAGTTTGTTATTCTATTTTTATTTACCAGATAATATTCTGGGCATGTTCTACTGGTGATTAACTTTTAGTAATTATATCTGTCTTGGGAGATAAATAAAATTATCTCCATTTTGTTGTGTTATTAAGTGCACTCTAGTTGGGTCCAACTCATAGTGACCCTGTGTTCACCAGAACAAAACACTACTGAACACTGCCATGCACACAATCTTTTTCATGTTTAAGCCAATTGCTGTATAGGCACTGAGTTATTCCTTTCAGTTGCAGGTCTTTCTTTACTTGCCACTCTCCCAAACATGATGTCTTGCTTGCTCCAGGGATTGGTGCTTCCTGACTACATGTTCAAATAACATAAGATGCAGTCTAGCCATTCTTGCTTCCAAGGAGCACTCTGGTTGCACTACTAGGATGTATCTGTTGGTTTGATTGACAGTCCAGAATATAATCAATATTTATCTCCAGCACCATGATTCAAAATCATCTGTTATTGTCTTGTCTCCCTTATTCAATGTCCAGCTTTCACCAGCATATAATGTGACTGGAAATATCATGGCATAAGTCAGGTGTACCTTTGTCTTCAATGTGACATCTTTACTTTTCAACACTTTAAAGAGGTCTTTTGCAACACCTTTTCCCAATGCAATACATCTTTTGATTTCTTGACTGTTTCTTCCATAGGTGTTGATTGTGGAACCAAGCAAAGCAAAATCTTCCAATCTTTTTTGCTTATTTGCCCAGTTACAAGGATTTTTATTTTCTTGATCTTGAGGTGCACTCATATTGAAGGCTCTGTTATTTTACCTTTATCAGTAAATGTTTCGAAATGTCTTCACTTTTAGTAAAGTTGTGCAATCTTCATAATGCATGTTGTTAATGACTCTTCCCTCAATCCTGATGCCGCATTCTTTTATAAAGTCTAGCTTCTTGGGTTCTTTGCTCAGCATAGAGATTGAAGGAGTATGAAAAAGGATACATCACTGATGCACACCTTTCCTGACTTTAAATCAAGCAGTGTTTCCTTGCTTTGTTTGAATGATTGCCTCCTAGTCCATGTACAGGTTCCTCACGAATACAGTTAAGTCCTCTGGTATTCCCATTCTTCACAATGTTATTAATAATATGTTGTGATCCACACAGTCAAATGCCTTTGCATGGTCAATAAACCCCTATTTTGTTGTTGTTGTTGTTAGGTGCCGTCGAGTTGTGTCCGACTCATAGAGACCCTCACAGGGTTTTCAATGGCTCTTTTGGGATTGCCTTGAGAGTGGATTGCAACATCCTTCTCCCATTTTTGCTGTGCTGGAAATCAAACTCAGAACCTCAGAGACTATAAAGCTTTGCTCTACCAACTGAGCTAAATCCCAGCCCAACCTCTATTTTAGGTATACTCAAATCAAGCTCAGTTGAACAAGAAAATAGAATCTAGGTTCAAAACCATGTATATTTCAATGTAAATTCTTAATACTTATTCATGATATGGGCTGGGATTTAGCTCAGTGGGTAGAGCACTGCGCTGCAGTCTCTGAGGTCCCGAGTTCAATTCCCAGCACCGCAAAAATGGGAGAAGGACCTGGAATCCACTCCCAAGGCAATCCCGAAACAGCCAGCCATTGAAAACCCTATGAGGGTCGCTATGAGTCGGATACCGACTCCACGGCACCTAACAACAACAACAACAATTCATGATATACTCAGGGAACCGTGGAGAGTAATAATCTGTAGAGACTACTTAAATTCCCACTTATTCCATGAAACACTTAATACATGATTTATTTCCAGAAGAAAGTAATATTCTTTTAAAAATATGCCAGATCTATAATTATTACCAGCTACTTTTACTGGAGAATTTTATAAAATCATCAATAATTTGTTCATTTTACATTTTGCATTTCATTATGTAGAGTAACACAATGTTACTGTTGTTGTTAGTTGTTGTTGAGTTGAATCCAACTCACAGGGACTTTTGTACAACAGAACAATAGAGGCACCTTATCTTATAATAAAAGGAAAAAAAGGAAAAAAAAAGAAATTATCACATATGTGAATGTGATAAGCTCCTAGTTTTGCATTAATTTTAAGGATGTAGGCATATACAGTAATTTTAATGGCATTGCAAGTAGACTTTTTTTTTTCAGTGCTATTGTGTTATTGGGTGGCATCAAGTCAGGTCTGACTCATAGTGACTGTATCTACAACAGGACAAATCACTGCCCAACACTGTGCCATGCCTATCACTATGTCAGTGCTTCTCTGCCATTCATAGGATTTTCAATGGCTGATTGTGGGATTGCTTTGGGAGTGGATTGCCATGTTCTTCTCCCATTTTTGTGATGCTAGGGATCAAACTCAGGGCCTCAAAGAGCACAGAACATCACTCTACCAACTGAGCTAAACCCCAGCCCATTTTTCAGTGTAAGAATATGAAATTAGGATTTTCCTTACATTCAGAATACAATTTAATGATAGTTAGTTACAATGTTTTCTTTTATTTTTTTCCAGTATCATAACAAAGTTTTTACTTGGCTTTGAAAGTGTCTTGTTTAAGACAAGTTAAAAATGAAGCACTACTTCTGCATTTTCTCTATCAATAGTTTAAATATATTTTAGGAAATAGACCCACTTTTCAAGAAAAACATCATTCAGAATTGTTGTTATTTAGGAAAAAGTAAATTTAAATTTAGCAAAATAGAAAGTGCAATGTTTTACTATGCTAGAAAATGATGTCATAGTGGATCAAGATGAACATTAAAGAGATTTACCCTTGAATACATCATATACAACACATATTTTTTCTGTACATAGTATTTTCTGTTGCATTGAGTTCTCATGTTTGGAGGTATGTACATATAAAGATATTTAATTGTATTTCAGAAAATGTTATGCACTTTTTGCAGACTTAAATTTAAATTGTTACCAAGTCTATAACAAGAGAACAATATTTTGCCTAGGAAACATTTTTCTCATTAAATAAATCCTCTTAAAGCTCAACCTTTAGTGATTCTCTCCTTGAGAAGCCTGTGTTCATATGCTTTATGTGTACTATATTTATTTACTTATGTGATCCTCTCTCTTGAGAAGCCCACGCCCATGTTTTGGACATGTACTACGATTACTTTTATAAGTGGTTTTCTCTCTTGAGAAGCCCATGTCCATGTTTTGGATATGTACTATTATTCTTAAACCTCCCTTTTTCCTTCTGAATGCCCATGCTTAAATCTAAAGCATGTGCTGTCACTTATCCCTAAGTAATAAACTCATTAGCTTTGTTTCATATGGTACATAAATAAAAATTTTAAGAGCCAAAATTGTTTATAAATCATCTTACTCTATTTCATCAGCACAGATGTTTTGATGGGCTTCAGTAGTCTGGGGAGCTATGCGTTTTGACTTCTTAAGAATCTGCATCTTTAAAAATTCAATTTTATAAAACGCTGTGAAATAGACCATGGCTTTATTTACATTGTGCAGCAAGTCAACACAGAGCCATTCCTATTCATGCCTTTGGACTTGTTACAATGAGAAAAACCTACCTAGGACATTTAAATCAATTGTCTGCAAATGCAGGGTAGGAGGAAGAATAGTTAGTGCTTTAGAAATTGTTTGCCTCTTCTCTGAGAAGACTGATGACACCATGACTTGGAGATACTGTCTAACAAATGTTCTTGGTTGTCTTAAAGGGAGCTTTTAAGAGCATTTTATCAAGATTGAGGCAAGAGGCAGCATGTAAAACTTAGGAAGACCATGTCTTAAAATAATAAATAAATGGATGGGGATTGGGAGTGCCACTCAGTGGTCCAGTACTTGCCTAACGTGTGGGAGGTCCTGAGTTTGACTTGCTCCCAGTACTCAAAAGAAAAAAAGAACATTTTATCAGAAATCAGCAATGTGCTCTTCTCCTCATTTCTCTTGAAAGCAACTGTCTGACCCTCCAGTGGTGACAGCTCATTTCAGCTTTGCTATTTAGCATTAAAGGTTAGTGCAGGGAAGGGAAAAAATAAATGGAGACAAATAGTCCAGTCAATGATAAAAGCCCATGATTTTCCTCTTTAAAGTATATTAAAAAAGAATTGTCCTGAAAAGGCCAGCATGATGCTGACATTAATGCTAATATTCTTCCTTTATAAAACAAAATACAATCCTCAGATGAAGAGCCCATACAAATAGTATGCCATTCACAATAGCAATCAAACATACATGATACCTAGAACCAAATTTCACAAAATATATATGGGTTGATTTTGTAAAAAAGTACAAATACTTATTGAATCTCATCAAAGAAAGCTTAAATACATGAAGAAATTATAATGATTAGCAAAATATCATAAAGGTCTTAATTCTATACAAACTGATATACTAATTTATATAAATGAACGATTTCATGGACTAATTCCAAGTTTCATTAGAAGGAGCAAACAAACAGTTGGGTGAGGTGGCCTATGCCTGTAATCCCAGAGATTCAGGAGGCAGAGGCAGGAAGATCACAAGTTCAAGACCAGAGGCATTATGCATAATTTAGCAAGACTCTGTCTCTAAAAGTAAAAAGAAAGGGCTGGGGGTGCAGCTTAGTGACACGGCACTTGCAAAGTATGCAAGTGCAAGGCTCTGGATTCAACCCCCAGTACTGAAAAAAAAAAGAAAAGTAAGGAAGAAAGAAAGAAAAGAAAAGAAAAGAAAGAAAAAGGAAAAGAAAGGAGCAAAGGAAGAGGAAACAAAACATTTATAGTTACTGTGGGTGATAGTCAATAAGAGAGCACATGTGTATTAGTTTTTGTGCTACTGTGCCAAAGTAACTGACAGAAAAAACTCATGGGAGGAAAGATTTATTGGAACTCACAGTTCAGAGAATTTCAGTCCATAGTCCACAGGCCAGGCAAGGCAGTGGGGCAGGCAACAGGGCCTGAGGCAGAGGACCTCACGTCATGGAGTTCAGGAAGCAAAGAAGACTTACCAGAACTGAAGGTCTGTGTAAAACCTCCCTATCCCAATGACCTACTTCAAAAAGGCCCACCCCAATGACCTACTTCTACAAATTAGATCCCACTTCCCAAGTTCCATAACCTCTACAAACAGCACCATCATCTGAGGACCAAGCATTTAAACACATGACCTTTCAGCAACATTTTTACATTCTGACCATAGCAACATGTTTATCATG
Source organism: Pedetes capensis (assembly GCA_007922755.1). Classification (NCBI taxonomy): domain Eukaryota; kingdom Metazoa; phylum Chordata; class Mammalia; order Rodentia; family Pedetidae; genus Pedetes; species Pedetes capensis. The sequence continues at coordinate 50,708 of VMDO01011135.1, read as the reverse complement.
CATAAGTCCCCTTCTGTTCTTAGCAACACACACACACACACACACACAGACACACAGACACACACACACACACACACACACACACACACTTCTTAATAAGAAGAATCGGATAGAAAGTATTTATTCTTTTATGTTCTAATACCTATTACAAAGCTCTAATAATTAAGGTAGCTGATATAAACACAGAGATAGACAAAAAGAAAAATGAAGCAGAATTCATACATCAGATTTTCAGAAACATGATATACGATAGTTTTGTCATTGTAAATTGCTTTGGCATTGAAAATTAATGGAAAAATAATTAGCTGTTTAATAAATGGTGCCAGAATAACTAAGTATTCATCTGGGAAAAAGTGATTATGGATCAGTACTTTACACTCTATTACTAAACTCAATTCCAAATTCATCAATATCATAAATGTGAAATTCGAATTCTAAGCTTTCAGCAAAATATATAGATAATGGTATGATAACTGCCCATAGTTGGGTAAAATTGACTTATGTACCCTCTGGAATCCATAACCTTTTAAATTTCAATACACGTGGAAGAGAATGTGATAAATATTTGAATTAGGCAGCTGGTACATCACTGTGGCTGAAAAATTGACCAAGAGGAACTTATGGGAGAAAAGATTTATTGGGGGTTCATGGTTAGAGGGGCAACAGTGGCCAGGCAGGCATGGCACTGGCAGGCAGCAGAGCCTGGAGTGGAGAACATCACATCTTGGCGATCAGAAAGCAGAGAGAGAGAGAGAAAGTGACCAGAACTGGAGGTCCAGGTAAAACTTACAAAGTCCTGCCCTCAGTGACCTACTTCTGCCAAGCTAAAAATCACCTGGCAAAGTTTCATAGCCTCCACAAACAGCACCACAACCTGAAGATCAAACATATAAACACATGACCTTTGGGGGACATTTTAGATCCAAACCATAACAATATCACACATCTACACTTTGAAGTTTCAGCCTAAAAGGTTTCCATGATGGCCCTTTTGCCTGGAGCTAATCAGATGACATCACCTGATTGGAAGTGAAAAAGAAATTATAGTCTTCTATAAGCTCAGACAAAGTGGATGACCAGAAGTGGGTAAGCACTAGTAAGTCTACCATAGTGATATCAGTGATATCGGTAAAGGAGTTTTAACATTTTGCATTTAATAGAATAAAATACTAAAATATGTATTTTATGCAATGACTTAAGCTTTTATAAAACATAGTAATATAATACAACTAATTGAGAAAGATTTTTTTTGATATCTGAACTTGAAATACTTGTATTCTCATTGAACTGCTATGTTAATGAATGTTTGAGATGTTTCTAATATTTTTATACTACTAGCAATGCTGCATTGAATATTCTAGTGCATTTCTCTTGGTCCACATGTGTGAAAATTTATGAGAAATCACTTGTCTATAAAGTATGCATACATTCTCATTTATAAGGTAATACCAAATTGTTTTTAAAAGAACCTGTGCTACAGTGTACACTTCAATGGTATATAAGAGATCCCATTTCATAAATCTTAATCTCTTTTGCTATTTTCAGACTGAAATTTATTTCTACTAGATGACATGATACCTTAGTAGGTTTAGGACACATTTTGTACAAACCACAAAGAAAAGTAAAAGAGCATTTTAAACAAACTCAGTGGATAATTTTGGAGGAAGAACGGAGGATGTAACTGGAAGTTGTGCCAATGGAACTTCAGGGGTAATGTTCTGTTTCTTTTGTTGGTGAGCACATGGCTTATCATTATTTAGTTATGTTCCTGTGTGTATGTGCATGCACACATACTGTCATAATGAAAAATGTATTAAAAAGCATATTGGCAGCTGGTCTTTGGAGGGCACCCTCCTTCTAGCATGTGGATGTCTTCACCATCCCACCAAACTGAAAAGCCATCAAGTCTCAGAGTTAAAGCACTTTTATAAAGCCGGGCGCCATGAGACCAGCCAGTAATCCTACGAACTCTGGTGGCTGAGGCAGGAGGATCATGTGTTGAAGGTGAGAAGCAGCCTGCAAAACTTAGTGAAATCCTGTCTCATAAAAAGGGATTGAGGGTGCAGCTCAGTGGAGCACTTCCCTAGCATGCAGGATGCCCTGGGTTCAACCCTCTAGTACTGACAAAAAATCCATAAAGTGTATTGGTAATTATTTTTATTCCCCATCCTCTGCTATTCTTTACTTATAAAGAGGACTAAGAGTAAAACTCTTTTGTTTTGCTAAAGAAAATGTAGAAAAGAGAAGCAGATAGGAAAACCTGAGAGGTCAGATTGCATGGGAGAAGGTTTGGAGCTGCACTAAAGCAGAAGCTGAGAGAAAAAGATCCAGTCAAGAACACAGATGGCCTAGAATGAGGTGGGACAAGTGAATGGATCAGATATTGTTAGGAGCAGAATTTAGTGGAGAAAAATAAAAGACTACAAATAATATCAAAAATTTTCCTGTATCGATTTCTCATCTCCATCTCTCCAAGAAAAGTTCATTTAAGCTACCCTTTACACTTCAATATTTTAAAGTCAGATTTATGTGTCTCTCAATTATGCTACTGTGTTAAAATAAGCCTAAAATCTTACATACACAAAATCTGTATAAGTAATATTCCTCACTAAGTGTCCATTTCAGTACAAATATAACAGTGTATAATATATACTTTTCTGAATAATTTATAAAATTTGCAAATAATTGACAATAAAGGACACTAAGTGGTATGAATAACATCTTTGTATCATTTTGAAATACAGGAAAAGGAAAGAGAAAAAAAGTCCTTTATGCAGCCTCTTCAACAAATAGCATGGAGAAAACTGTATGTTTGTGAGAAAGAATGAAGTTGGACACTTTCCTAACACTATACACAGAAATTAATTCAAAATGCATCATATCCCTAAAACTGTGTTAAAATTATAAAACTTTTAGAAAAAAAATCATTGGAAAAAAATTCAAACTCTCACACTGATTTTTACAATTGGATATGGTACCAAAAGCACAGGAAAGAAAAGAAAAAATAGCTAAATTAGACTTCATTAAAAGTAAAACCTTTTGTGCCTCAACATTACCAATATAGTGAAAGGGCAACACATGGAATGGGAAAAATATTTGTAATTATATATCAGATAAGGGGTTAATATCCAGAACACTTAAAGAGGTCATAGAAACCAAAAGCAGCAGCAATAAAAAAAACCAACTATCTAATTAAATTTGTATAAGCGAATTGAACAGACATTTCTTTCAAGAGAATATACAAGTGGCCAATAAGCTTATACAAAAGCACTCAATATCATGAATGAATAGGGAGATGTAAATCTAAACTACAATAAAACACCATTTCTCGCTAATTAGGATGGTCAGGTTTTTTTTGTTTAATTAGAAATCACCATAAAATATCAAGTGTTCATGAGGATGTGGAGAAATTGGAACCCATGTGAATTCCTGTCAGGAGTGTAAGACTGTGCAACCACCATTACAAGGAGGATGATAATCCCTCAAAATTTTTAATGTATAATTAACATTTGAGCCAGCAATTCAGCTTCTGGTAATATACCAAAACAATTTATAGCAGAAATTTCAATAGCCATTTGCACATCGATACTCAAGGCAGTATTATTCACATCGACCAAATATCTGTTGATGGACAGATGAACAAACAAAACATCCTACCCACACACACATATGCAAATGTCTAGCATTCAGCTTTAAAAAGAAATGGAATTCTGACACATACTATAACATGGATGAACGATGAAGATATGCTAAACAAAAAAGACACAAAATAACAAATGTTATAATATTCCAATTATTTGAGGTTTCTAGAATATTTAAATGTACAGAGATAGAAAGCACAATGGTGGTTACTGAGGGCTAGGATTAGGGGTAGATGGGAAGTTAGTGTTTAATAGGTGCAGAGTTTCAGATTGCCAAGCAGAAAAAGTTTTGGAGCCTGGTAGTGGTGATGGTTGTGCAATAACATGCACTTAATGCCGTTGAACTGTATACCAAAAATCAAAAAAAGTTAAAATGGTAAATTTTATGTTATATCTGTTTTACCACTATTAAAATGAACATCAACATTGTTGCACAGATAAGATCCAGTGTGGATAAGATAATACTTGATAAGGTTAAAGTGGTATATGCTTTTAAAATATAGGAAAATATTTCTTCAGGTAACAATACAATTAAGGGAAATTAGCATTTTAAGCCTGTCAGAGTGAGGAAGAAATGAGAGAAACTGAGGAAGAATTGAAGAAAACTGAGATGGGTTGGATGTGCATACAGTATGATCAGGGGCATAGGCCTGTCTGAGAATTCTTTCATTTATAAGTAGTGCCTAATTCAGGTATTACCATAATGGATAGAAGGCCACACTGTTGTAATATCTGTTATAGTTTTAAATAAAGAGATCTCCAATATTCTCAGCACCTCTTTTAATATGAATGGAATGTAGGTATTTCAAACTTTAACTCTCAAGTTTTGACATAGAACTCTTTCCTTAGGTAGGACTTTGCCTACTGAAGCCTAATGATATTTCTGAGAATCTCCCAAACTAGGATCCAACAATAATTCTTATCGCCCTGGACAATACGGACTTCCTGCCAGGTTCTACATTGCTATTTCTACTGAGAAATATAATCCCAGTTAATACTCCCCTGCTATTCTTGTGGGTGCAAAAAACCTATTAAGAGAATATTAAAGGGCTATCTGATAGGAAATTATTTTATATATACAAGAATATATCTTTTTATGAGGCAAGACTTAGAACAAAATGTCATGTTATTGTCATCATTTTGTCCTTTTGTTTATTTTTCCTTTATCTTAATTCCCTTATGGCATTTCACAAATGTTCTTTTAACAAGTTTTCTCCCCACTCCTGAAACTTCCTGTGCTAGTCTCTTATCTATCAGACCTCTATTGTCTATTCATGGCTTCTTAAATATAACTGGACTCTGAATGGCAGTTTATACTCAGTTGGGAAGTGTCACTAAAGGGTATTCTGGGTCTTAAAGAAAAAAACAGATTGATGAAATAAAAATGATATAATTGAGGCTGGACATTTCCTATGATAAATATGCATAGGTAGCCATAGTTCTCAAATGATAATACAAGCATTTGCTGAAACAGTCTAAATGTTCTCTAAATTAAAAGTCTGAAATGGGCCAACATCTATTTTCACATCAATATTCCAAAAGGAAAAAGTACACAGATAAAACATTTCTCTGGAATATTTGAATGTTTCTTCTTTTCTGTTATTTGGATATTTAAAACATTTAGACTGAAATCACAAGGAATGTTAGGTGTTTTCTTCCAAATGTGTTACAAGAAGGCAAATTTATTCTAGAAACTTCATTTGAATAGAAAGGTTTTTCCTTAGTCTTTCAACATTTTCTATCTCTAGCTATTCTACAAAGAACAGAAGGAATGAATGGGAGAACAGAGAAAACACCACTTATGCTTCTCTACAGATTTTTTTTTCTCTACCTTGCTTAGTTTGTACAAAAGAAGAAAGAAATGATCAAACATGTAAAGTGTGATCTCTGGTAAAAGCTACCTAGAGAGAATTTTGTGAACAGTAGTTTTGTGCTGTTAAATCAGCAGTGATTTCTGTGAGCTCTCTGGTCCCTCATTATCTCTCCATTCTTTCACCTACTGAACCAAAGAACTCTATGTGAAGGTCAAGCTGTGGTTGGTAGAAGCTGACAGGACTGTTAAACTCTTTGGAAAGCCACTTGACAATCTTTATTTTGGTGTCATGAATTGAAGGTTAACTAAAAGAATTACTGTATTATGTTCCTCCAAAATATTTCCGTGGTTTCCTGTTATTGTCTACTCTGATGATTGCTATTTTAAGTAATTTACAGATTTCCCATCCAACTTTATTAGAGTTAATACAAAAACACAATTAATAAAAGGGAAAAAGACTTTTAAAATTAAATTAAATTTGGTAGAAATAGTTAGGAACATCCTGGTGCAGTTTAACATGAATATAATGTATAGTGCAGAAATAATAGCTTTGGAAGTATTTATCTAAAGAATCTAAGTTATTAAATAAATTCCAGCTGGGTGTGATGGTGCACGCCTGTAATACTAGTGACTTAGGAGGTGGAGGCAAAAGGATGGCACGTTTGAGGCCAAAGACAGCCTGAGTAACTTAGTGAGATTCTGTCACAATATAAAAAAGTAAATTAAAAAGAGGCTGGGGGTACAGTTTAATTGTAGAGCTACTGCAAAGTCCATGCAAGGCTCTGGGTTAAACCCTCCAGTACTGTCAAAATTAAATAAATAGATAAAGAAATGAAGAAAGAAGAAACAAACAAAATTCCATGTGTTCCTTAAATGATTCATATAGAAGACATGTCTTCATGCAACTAACACATGTACTTCTATTTACAGAATTAAAACAAACATGCATTTGTGTATTCCAACCAGATGCAATGACTGCTAAATTATTGCCTAGCCATATTGATTGTGCAGTTATTCACGTCAATAAAGTTACAGCTGTAAGTTACATGCATAACAAAGCACACAAGAAGCACTCAATATATAGTGATTGATAGATTTTTGAATTTCTAAGTTTGTTTTTATTTGAGAGATATATACACATGTGTAGGTAGTTGGCTTAAAGATATTTTGACAATTGTGAATCTATGGTCTTGCTACAGCAACTCAATATTTATAAATCTAGATGTAGATGCAGGCTGCATGATATGCATGATATTTTTACTCAAGCTATTAGAACTATTGTCCATGCACATAGATTCTAGTACAATGAAGTTCTATTGCATTTCTGTCTGTTCCTTTTCAAATCCAGAGAAAGCATAAAGCATGACTGGAATTTCTAAAGTGAAACTTTGCACATTAATACAACAAAAGAAAAATGGCAGATATTAGATAAATCAATGCTAAATATTCCACTTAAAAGTACTCAAAAGCCAGGAACCATGGTGCGCTCCTGTAATCCCAATGACCAGGGAAGCTAGGGAAGGAGGATCATGAGATCAAGGCAAGAGGCAATTTGGCAACTAACCAAGACCCTGTCTCAAAACAAAAAAATTAAAAACTGACCTGGGGTGTGATTCAGTGGTGGAGCCTTTGCCTAGCATATCTGAGGCCCTGCATTCAATCCTGAAAAAAAAAAATGCTTATAATTGATCTCCTAAAACGAAAGGAAGTAGGCTTTATTGCTTTGCTGTATTCAAAGCTAAGAGCCTGGAAACAAAGCCTCAAAAATTAAGCCACCTTTAAGGGCCATGGAATTACAATAAATGTATATAGGATGTGAGATATTAAGAATACTGTTAAATATGGTGGCATGGAGACTATACGCTTCAATCAAAAGTGCTCAAGTAATTAATGAAAGGCAAAATAACAACAACAACAAAAGAAACATATGATGGTCAAACACAAGCATGAGAAAATGTGTTTGGGCTGCCTTCTGCCTACTGACAGCCAGATTATGACCACAGGTTTGAATTTGGAAGATGTTGTCTGAAAAATGACTTTTAAATATGTTTTACATAATAGTATATATAAATATTTGTATATAAAATCATGATAATTGCTGATCACAATGGTGCATGCCTGTAATCCCAGTGACTTGGGAGGCAGAGGTAGGAGGAACACAAGTTCAATACCAGAGGCAGTCTGTGTAATTTAGTGAGACCCTGTCTCAAAAGGTAAAAAAAAAAATAGTGAGCTGGGGCTGTAGCTCAGTGGTATAGCACTTGCAAAGCACGCAAGCAGGAGGCCCTGAGTTCAACCCCCAGTACCAGAAAAACAAATCATGCTAATTATATTTTGGTATCTTTAACAAACTTTGATGAAGTTGATTTACTGTTGTACCTCTCCAGCTTCTTAGTGTATAGTACATAGACTATTTTTCCATTAATTAGTCCTTTCATAAATACGGTGATTAAATATATAGTTATATCATTAATCCATGGTTTGTTTTTAATAGCTTCAGTTTGGGGAACTAATTAATCGTATCTCCTCTTGTTTTATAAAGATGGATTTTCCACACCATAAAAAGTGCATGTATTTATGTAATGCTTTCTGTTGAGCTCTTCCAAAAGTGGGGAAATTTGCTGGAGTAATCACTGGAGAAGAAAGAATACAAGAGAATCCATTGGTTCCTAGGAAATAAGAAGAGAAGTCATTGGCAGTGGTAATGTAGGGAGTACCAAAGAGCTACTGCTCCACTGAATCAGTCATCAATTTGGCAAAAACTGTCAGAATGAACATTGCAGAACTCGAGAATCATTAAACAAACAAACAACAACAAAGCCCACTAACTCACGAGAGTCCTTAATGAACAGAGAATGCTAAATTTTGGCATTTGAAGAAATCTGTATCGTTTCCCTGGATGATCATTTCAATGATGGGAAGGAGACTTTAATAGCTACATATGACAAAAGATAGTTTGGGAAAGTCACATAGCAAAGGATTGACTTTGGCACTAATAATAAATAAAAACAAACCTTGGAGAAAGTTGAGAATCTCATTCCAGTGTACAACATTAAAATAATTAAAATGACCAGGTGGATGGAGATGACTGTCCTTAATCCCATCAACTCCGAAGGCTGAGGTAGATCACCAGTTCTAGGCCAGAGGCAACCTATGCAACTTAGTGAGACCCTGTCTCAAAATAAAAAATGGAAAAAAAGGGGATAGGTGAGTAGCTCAATGGTGAAGCACTTGCCTAGCATGTGTGAGGTCCTGGGTTCAATCCCCCACATTGCAATAAAATTAAAATGTAAGTTTCTACTTAAATAGAAATATTATGAAGTATGCACATGTTGTTGTTGTTGTTGTTAGGTGCCATCATGTCGATGTCTGACTCATAGTGACCGTATGTACAACAAGAGAAACAGTATTGATACTGCTTCTCTGATACTCATTTGGTTGACTGTCAGTGGCTGACTGTTGTGGGGAGTAGGTTGCCAGGTCCTTCTCTCAAGCCTAGAGTACCTGGTATTCCCAGGCAGTCTCCCATCCAAGTACTAACCATGCCAGATCCTGCTTGGCTTCCAAGATCTGATGTGATCTGACCCACAATGATATGACTGCAGGCTTTGCAAATGGTAAAACCATGCAAATGGACATTTTTTTCATTTCTAAGAAAAAAAAGTAATTGACAGAGACCATTTCTGAGGAAGTTCAAACATTGGACTTACTAAGAAAATATTTTAAACAAAGTGTCTGAAATGCACCCAAAGAGCTAAAGAAAAAACAGACAAGTGATTTCCAAACAAATAGAGAATACTAATAGAAAGAAAATGTAAAAAGGAACCAAATCAAAATTCTGTGGAGGAATACTATAATAACTGAAATAAAATGTTCTTTAGAGTAACTCAAGAAAGGATTTGAGCAGGCAGAAGAAAGAATCATCTATTTTAAGATTTTTGAATTGAAATTGTACAGACTGAGAAATAGAGAGAAAAGAATGATGAAAATTTAACAGAACTTCAATAACCTAAGTAGAGATCACACATACTGATAGATTCATTATGGGAGTGTTCCAGTAGTAGAATAAAGAAAAAAAGGAGATGGGACAGTTGAAGAATAAATTATTTTAAAAATGCTAACTTTAAATAAATACATATATCTACATATCCATAAAACTCAATAAACTCCAACTAAGATAAACTCAGAGAGATACATATGGAGACACACTACAATTAAAATGCCAAAGCCAAAGATAAAAATATTTAAATGCTTCCATACAAGTAATCTTCTAAACAATTAGCAGTTTATTTCTCATGAGAAGACATGGAGACCAGACAGCAGAATGAAGTGTTGAAGAAAAAAATAACCCGACAGCCTTTGGGTATGTAACATCTAGAAAAAAGAAAACCTGTAAATTTTTACCAGTTTATTCTCACTCAGTCACTGGTCCATGATAAATGCTCAAAAATTTGTTGAAAAAATGAATGGAAGTCTATTAAAGTATGACATTTTGAAATATTATTTCACTTTATTTTATCCTTCCCTTCTTGTCAGGTTTTTAACAAGTAGAATTTCTCATTTCTTTTAACCTCAACCATTGTTATTTTGTTGTTTTGTTAATTTTCTCCACTCTTACCTGTATCTTCTCCTTTTTTAACTCTACTGGATTTTCTGTTGCTATGAAAATACATGTTAAGTGTTTTGGATTTAAGGAAAAGAGAAAGATTCTTTTCCAAGTCAAGCTATGTTGCATATTTTTTATTCTCAATGCCAACTTTATGCCAATATAATGTTCATCGATTGCAAAACCTCCATATACTCATATCAGTTCTGAGATATCACTGCTATTTATAGATACACCCATTTTATGTAACAGGTAAATAATCTGACAAATGTTGAATGATAATATCCCAATGAAGCATTACAAATGTTACATATGCAGTTGATAAGAGACATTTGGATAACCATAGATTAAGTGATTTTCATACCTCATAAAACATAAGATTGAAAAGAGAAACCCATCTGGATCATGAAAATCACCACTCCAATGCTTTCCTCATGCTGTCAGTTAATATTATTTTTCCCTATCATTGCCATGGAATTCAATAAAATGAGCTATGTTTTCTATTTCTTCAACTTTTGTTCCTCACTAGTCTATTGAGACAAATCTCTTTTGGTAATCAATGTCCTGTTAATATCTAGAAGTTATGGTGTTCACTCAATTAATATAGATGCTTATCTTTTCAGCACTTAGGACTACTAACTTCTAATCCTAGCCACCATGTCTTTTCTTTGCTTAATTGTACATTCTTCTTATTTCCCTCTTACCTCTGCATTCCTTTTGTTTCCTTTTATTGTTCTTCATCCTTTTCCTAGATTCTTAATGTAGATTTTTCCAAAAGTTCTGTCCTTATAATTTCTTTCTCCTTTTCCATTCTCTTTCATTTTTTAAAAAACCTTTACCTTAGTGATTTATGCTTAGGATGTCAGATACTCTATGTTTTTACCAGATTATTATCTCCTGTTAAAATCTATCTTCTGACAATTATATCCCAATCATTATTTTGATGACCTTTACACTTGAATGCTCTTCCACAGGATAACATTTACAAACTGGAGTAGTTGATTCTCTGCTCAAATTCTTCTTCTTCTTGATTTTTTTCAACATTTCTATTAATGGTTCTGATAGTCTTTCAAAATGGCAAACACTGAAACTTTAGTCATTTCTGTTTTGTTCTATTCCACATCCTTTCTCATTATCCCAGTATACTTAGTCCATTTCCTAAAAACTATTTTTGGCATCCCCATTACTCTTTTAACTATATCATTTTCTTTAAAGTGTTTTCTTTCAATTTCACAGGTAAACTATTACAGTGGCATATATGTTTAATAGCTCTTGCTTATAGGGGATGTTGTTGTTGTTAGGTGCCGTCGAGTCAGTATCCGACTCATAGCGACCCTCATAGGGTTTTCAATGGCTGACTGTTTCGGGATTGTCATGGGAGTGGATTTCCAGGCCCTTCTCCCAATTATAGGGGATATAAACCTAATTATTTTTAATAAGCTTATTAAAAAAACAGCTTTTACAGAACAGTTATAGTCATGGTACAGAAGGTAACACATACTCTTGATCAAAATTCATCTTTCATAACTATGGTACATTTGTCAAGACTGAGCAATTTGCATTGGTAAAATATAATAAATCAAAGCACAGAACATATAATTTCAGCATGTCATTTCAAGACCCTGGACACATTGCAATTTGTCATCATGTGGTCATGTATACTTAGTGTCCTCTGATGTATAAGGGTTTCTCAGTTTTTCCTTGGTGGACACAATACTGACTATTGTAAAAAGTAATTTGAGTAAATTATTTTTCATTTTAGACTGGCAAATATTATCTTTATGATTAAGCTAAAGCTAAGATTTGTTTGCAGCCATACCACCCTGGCCTCCGATCTCATCAGATCTCAGAAGCTAAGCAGGGTGGGCTTGGTTAGTCCTTGGATGGGGAACCACCTGGGAACACCAGGAGCTGTAAGCTTGGGAGAAGGACCTGGCAGCCTACTCCTGAAACAATTTGCTATCAAATACTCTATGAATGTTGTTGTTGTTGTTAGGTGCCATCGAGTCAGTATCCGACTCATAGAGACCCTCCTAGGGTTTTCAATGGCTGGTTGTTTCACGATTGCCTCGGGAGTGGATTGCCAGGTCCTTCTCCCATTTTTGTGATGCTGGGAATTAAACTCGGGACCTCAGAGACTGCAGCACAGCGCTCTACCAACTGAGCTAAATCCCAGCCCACTCTATGAATAGCAGAGAAGAATTGACATAGTGTCCGGCATGGCACATTGTTGGGTAATGTTTCAATCTGTTGTGCATAGATTTGTTATTAGTTGAACTCAACAGCATCTAATAACAAGAAGATTTATTCATTTGTTTTCATTATTTTTTTAAAAAATCTCAGATAAATACTACAGCTAATTATATGAATTATCTTTATCACATCATATATGAAGATATATCTACATGATATTAACATGACTCAACACTGAAGTTTTCTTATTTTTGGATTCATGGGGTGCTTTGTTTTGTTTTGTTTGAGATAATATCTTAGTTATATAGCCCAGCTGGACTCAAACTTGAAATCCTCCAGCTTCAGACTTAAAAGTGTTAGGATTAAAGCACTGTGCCACCACTCCTGGCTTTATTGTTGAGTTTTAATAATTTACCACATATGTAACTTACAAATATTAGGTCCCAGTCTGAGTCTTGTCTTTTATTGTCTTCATGTCTATTGCAGAACAAAAACAGTAATTTTGATAAAGTCCAACTTACAACTTTTCTTTTTGTAGCTTGTGCATTTCAGTTATTAAAAAAATCAGGAAAAAAATCCAAGTTACATAGTCTTTTCTCCTATGACTTTTTAATGAAATTTTGTGATTTTATATTTTCTTTAGGTCTTTGATTAATGTTGTGTTAATTTTTTAAAGCTGTGAGATATATCACAAGACTCATATTTTCCCTGTGGAAATTTAACTGAATGAATTTTGCCAAAAGTCTATTTTTTGTCCACTGAATTTCCTTTGTATCACTGTAAAAAGTTAGTTGATCATATTTGTGAAATCTAATTCTCTGTCTTTTGATATTTAACCCATCTAAGTCTTATAAGGGCTGGGATTTAGCCCAGTGGGTAGAACACTGTGCTGCAGTCTCTGAGGTCCCGAGTTCAATTCCCAGCACCGCAAAAATGGGAGAAGGACCTGGCAATCCACTCCCAAGGCAATCCTGAAATAGTCAGCCACTGAAAACCCTATGAGGGTCGCTATGAGTCGGATACCGACTCGACGGCACCTAACAACAACAACAACAGTGTATCATTAGGTGTGCTTTTTTTATCCAGTCTGACAATTTTTATCTTTTAGTTTATGTTTAAATAGTCGTATTTAAAATGGTAATGACATAGTTACAATAAAATCTAATGTCTTTTTAGCTGCTTCATTCTTGTTGAAGTTTTAACTTTTCCTTCTTTTTATGTCTTCTCTAGATACAATTGAGGGTAGTTTGATTCAATTCCATTTATTTTGCTGAGTTTATTTATCTTTTAAAACATTTTAGCAAATCTTCTTGGGTAGGTATTGGGTGCATGAGTTGCTTACATCTCTGAGCTAATAAATATTATGGTAAGTATTGACATAATTCTCAAGAGTTGTCAGGAAAACTATGAGTTTCTGAGCACTCAATAAATATTATTTTTTAGATTGTGTTTAAAATTTCTAAAAATGTAAATATGGCTGAATTATAAGAACATAAACTGTAGAATAGAGTGAAACATTAGAAGAATTATATAAAAGAGGAAGGAAGAACTTTCCCTGCAGTGTGGAGAAACATTACAAGGAAAAGAAAAACTTGGAAATGACAAGAAGTGGGAATACCACAGGACAAGGAGGAATAGTCGTCATGAATTAGCAACAAGCCATAGTCAATGTGGAAAAACCCAAAATTATATAGACACCACAACAAGAGAACCTAGTTATGAATTAAACATTGAAAAATGCAACTGGGTTGTTAATTTATATAAATTTAAATATATAAATAGGTACATAAAATGAGTTTAGAGAATTATAATAAATATTAGATTGTACTAAAACGGCACACTTTATGTTATTCTACTAGAGCATTATCTTTAAGATCACAGGATATTTACATTTAATCTTCCTATTGCTAAATAGCATAAAGTAATTGAATCTGTTTTTATTTATTAATAAAGTATAATTGACCTCTCACTAAAAAAGTCAGGGAAGACCTAGAGCAGTGATGCATGCTACAATCACAGTTACTTAGGAGGCAAAGGCAGGAGGATTATAAATTTGCAGCCAGTAACAGCCTTTGAAACTTAGTGAGACAATGTTTAAAGAAAACACAAATTACAAAGGAGCTGGAGCTGCAGTGGTAGAGCACTTGCAAAGTATTCACAAGGCCCTGGATTCAACACCCCAGTACTGGAATAAAAAAGTCAGGAATAGTAGGGAAACATTGAAAATATTCTAGATTATGAGGCACAGAACAAAAGATGGCGAAGTGACTAGTGTATTTGTCATGTCACATAGTGGGAAAATCTTTTTATTTCATCCCATTTATTTTAGTAACAGAAAAGTAAGTAATGATTGTTTCTAAAGGGTTATACAGAGTATAATATGCACTCCTACTTAAAATGCTGTTTTTGTTTATGAAAGCTGTTCTTCAACAATGCTGATCATATTCATGTATTTATTCTAAAATTTAATGTAAGTTACTGAAACATTTTGTCTTCAGAAATTATGTTCACTTCCCAGACTCAAGGGAAACCTGAGTCTGAGATCCAAATATCAAATTTATTATTGGAAATTTTTCCCCTCTGTACCATTTGCCAACTTTAATAAACACATGCTAATACCACTGTAGCTGACCAAAGCTTCAGGATTCATGTGCCAAAACATTTATAAGTTTTAGCAAGATATAAGAGGTTTTGCTTGGATCCCTGTACATGATTGACACGATTATTTGTTCTTGTAAAAGAGAATGTGGAAGATATTATCTGTTTCTAGTGTTGTTCAGTTTGCCTGGGCATTGAAATATAAAACCTAGTTATGCTACAACGATCCACAAACTGAACTACAGACACGTTTAGAAATGGCTAAGATCTGAGCAAGATAAAATTGATGCCACAAAATATCCATTTAACCAGACTTTGTTATTCAACATGCTGAATACATGGCATGCATGGTCTTACCTTGGCAGTGTCTCTTATGATCACAATAAGATTTTGTTTCACCTCTGGTCCGTTTTTAGATATGAAATTCATGGATACAGAAAAAAATGTGTCAATGTTATTGTTTCCTTCCAGATGTTATAGTATCCAGTTCTGTTTCCTTGTAATAGAAACAAAAACAGTGAAACTGAGATGCTGATTGGAGCAAACAAGCCCACATATACATTTTCCCTTATCCAGTCATGTGGAAAATAGAGTGGTTTTAGTAATAAATTAATATTGAATTAATACTTATTTACATTTTCCCTTATCCAGTCATGTGGAAAATAGAGTGGTTTTAGTAATAAATTAATATTGAATTAATACTTATTTACTGACTTATTTGATACCTGGCTTTCATTTTATTAAGTGTTGTAAGAAGACAAGATAAAAACTATGGTCCATACTCTAGAGGTCAGGTGACTTTCTGGGCTGAATTTTGTTTCTTCAAAATTCATATATTGAAGTTCCAATTCCCAGTGCTTCAGAATGTAACCCTACTTCGAGACAAAATTCTTTAAAGAGATGATTAGGCTACAATGTGGCTGTTAGGGAAAGCCCTGATCCAAGGTGAGTAAGTGATGTCCTTATAAGAAGAGGAGATTAGGACATCCAGGAAAGACATCAGATATGCATGTTTATAGTAAAAAGCTTCTATCAAGAGGTGGCAAGTGGCAGGGGAAGGTCTTCTGCAAGTCAAAGAGAGAGGACTTGGATAAGACAATCTCATAGGCACCTTGGTCTTGGATTTCAGCCTGCAGAGCTGTAAGAGAGTAAATTTCTATTGTTTAAACAACCCAGTCTATAATAGTTTTTTATGACAATCCTAATGAACCAAGAGCAGTGAGTATGTAGTGTTTACCTTTGCCCCAAAAGAGCTTGGCCTGCAGCCTCTGCTTCTAGGAAGTAATATATGTTTTCCTGGGGATCTCAGGCATATCCAGATACTAATAATGTGATTTAGGGTGGGAGCTGGCCATACCAGAATGGGAAATGGTGTGATCCATACTACGGGCTTGACTCCTTGGGTACTGGTTAACCTGAACAATGAGATCAATCACATAGGCAACTGGTTCATTGATCATGCATACTTATTTGATGGTATTCTTATATAATATCTGAACACCAAATCTTGGATGAACTCCAGATGGTAGTGGTAGTGTTAGGTACCTTAGAGTCAATGTCCAACTCAACAGCGACTCTCCATACAACAGGCAAAATGGTATTGTTAGTGCTTCTCTGCTATTCATAGGGATTTCCATGGCTGATTGTTTTGGGGGTAGGTTGCCGGTTCCTTCTCCCAAGCCTACAGCACCTGGTGTTCCTAGGTGGTCTCTCATCCAAGGACTAACCAGGCCCGACCCTGCTTAGCTTCAGAGATCTGATGAAATTGGACACCACAGTGGTAAAACTACAGGTTCTCTGGATGGTAGGATTCCATATATATTGTCACACATCAATGCAAGGAAGGAAATATATCTTTATTTACTATACATGAAAGGACAATAAAAATTAGATGTTGGGTAGTTCCCTGGATCCTGCCCTGTATATTTTTTTCTTGTAACTGATTTAATTCTGTATCTATTCCCTAAAATAAACCATAACACTAAGTGTAATAGTTCTCAGCATATTCTGTGAATCCTCTAGCAAGTTAACAAATATGAGGGAGTTTTGGGAGATCCCCTGAACCTGCAGTTGTGTGAAGTGTGAAGATGTTCTCTTGTGGAGAGTGGTGTCTTATGGGGAATGCTCCTATAACTTGAGGTTGGTTTACTCTGACATCAGATTATCACAAAATTGAATTATTGTTATTTAGCAATTTGGATATTGTAATTTATTTAGGAATCTATTTATAATTTCATCTTATTAAAAGATTAGATTTCAGAGAATAGATGAACAAAATGTGCCTCTTGTGATGCCATTGTTATAAGCAAATGAAGTATACATTTCCTATTCTACCAGCAAATATTGTACCAGCCCAATGGCAATTAGAGTCCTCATTGTTTCTTCTATTCCTGGATTCAACTAACATTAAGGAAAAAGTTTGTCTAGCCATGAGTTTTTTGCTGATAATATATATTCATTTAATATATGTATTACATTTCAATTCTTTTGATATTTTGTCACCATCCCAAGCAGTGTTAGACTTTTTTGGTTGCATATAATGAGGAATGTTTTTTATTGTTCATATAAAAAGCAGTAATTGCTACAGGAAGATTTTCAACATTGATGCACTTTCAGGGTTAGCTAATCTCATTTTAAGATTAAGATTCTCAAAGCTAACATTTTCTCTGTGCTGCTGTGATGTTGAGATGAACAAAAGAAAGAACTGCAAAGAATGAAGAAAACACTCACTACTTGCATTCTATTTTTAAAATAAATTGTTCTTGTTCACATTTGGAATAATTTTTAGAATTTATCTCCTTTCTTTACCCTTGTGTATGGTAATAAATTTGTTTTCTGATAATTGTTTGAATGAAAGTCATATCTCTGATATGTTTGAACATTTCTTTTAGAAGTTAATTCCCCTGAGATAAACTTCAGACAGATTTAGGTCAAAATATAATTTAGATAACATACCATATATAATATAAGATAAAAATAACTTTTTTCCTTGAGCATAAGGATCTTACTGACTATATTCAATCAATCAATAGGTAACTTATAATTTTTCTATCTTTAACTTGCATTGGCTCCTGGATTCAGTTTGTGGTATTTTAAATGCTCACTCAGAAAAAATCACTAAGGAATTAGAATGAGGCTGTCAGAGTAGTTGGAATACAGAGGAAATAAGTCCAGTCAATTATTGCACAGTCCATGGAACCCGTGAGGTCTTTCCCACATCTCTTCCTTTGGCCTTTGCTTTCAAAGTTATTCACTGACAGTGACTTTCCAGGCAAATGGAATGGATTTGCATTCTGGTTCTTTACTTACTAGTGCTACAACTTCATATATACTGCATACTCTTCCTGAACTTCAGTATCTCACATATAAATGTGATGACCTATAGGAATTCCTGTGGAGAGAAATTGTGCCCATAAATAGAAAGCGCCTAACTTAGAAACTCAAAAACTGAGGTTATTTTCCATATTAATTTTCCAAGAGCTTTCTCTATGAACTGAACTCTGGTGAATTTCCTTTTATTTCAAGAGATTAAATGTATATAACATGAAATTTAACATTGTAAGCAATCTTAAGTGTACAGTTCTGTAGCATTAAAAATTTCCATTTTAAAGAACTTGTGAACTTCAAAAGTATACAAGAAGAACACGATATTGTTGTTACGTATGCCCTTTGGACAATGCACTTAGAGAAACACTTTGAGGTAGATGTTTGTGGGGGAGACTGTCAGATTGTTCAACATGAAACGTTCGTTCTGAGTTACAAAACCCAAGCAGTTGGGTGGCCTACCAAAATGCTGTGATAACTATCTTCACAATTAGTGAAATGTTAGAATGGATATACTCACTGTTGAGACTTTTCTGTTTACTTGTTCTCACCTAGTTAGGTGTTTCTCCATTGGCTTAAAGGAAATCTTTCTCCAGGCCTTAAAATTGAAAATCCAGCTCAATAGTACTTTGTGATTTCCCTGTTCAAAGCATGTCACATAAACTGTGTTGTCAGCTTAATTCCATTGAGCTGGAGTGAAATACACATGGTATCTTGCAACTAAGAAATGAAAAGGCTTCAATCAACATAGACAAGACTACGGTAAACCTAGCAGTTGGGCTATTTTACACCCACAAGCTTCTGTTAGAAGAATTGCTTAAGATACTTAACTGAAACTTTTTCTACAAACCAGTGAATGATTAATAGACTGGACAGCAAAATTCTCTGCTGTAAATCACCCAGTACATTTGTGTGTCTTTCATTTGCCAATATTAAAGTTGTTTGGACAACTTCAATCAAATCTGTCAGAAATGCTGCTGGACATTAAAATGGTTTGTTTTCAAGTTGCATAAATTGATACAAACTTCACTTACACATCATAATATGAAAAATATCTTAGACTTTTCTCCTAGTTCACTCACAACTATTTTGTTATCTTGATGCTCCTCTTTTTCTGAACATACTAGCCAGATAGATTAGAGGAAGACCATGCAAATCCTTTTTATTATTGCTATTTTCAAATGATAATAAAACATCCAAGTACTCTGTTTATGTTCTCAAGCAAAGTTGATAGAAAATCTTTAGAAATCCACTTATTTCTATGCCACAACAGAAACAATTCTAACAAGAATCTTCGGAGAGGCAGCCTTAGCAAGACATTAAACTCTAGCAGCAAGTCATTCTGTATTTTCCAAGAATTTTAAGCCAAAAAATGAAGGATTATTTCAGTGGCAATGAATTAAGAATCTTGTATTTCTATGTAAAACCTTGATTTCAGATGACCTCAAAATGTGTGAAAGTTTGTGATTGTTCATCTTCTAAATTAATCCCAAAACTTTTACCAGGATAGTCTGGACAAATATTCTCCAATGCACCCTTCACACATAGCCCCAAGGAGGACATTCACAGAGATCCATGGCTATCCACACACACAACAGTGTGTATGTTACTCAGACTTTTCTCACTGTAACGAAATCGCTGAGAAAAACAATTTAGAAAAGATTTATTGTGGCTCAGGTTTTCCCAGGCGTTAGCCCATCACAGATGGGGATGGTGAGGTAGAGCTGGGCATCTTGTCTGATAGTGGCCAGGAAGCAGAGTGTAATGGTGCATCAGTGGGATATCTCCTTTAAACATCCACATCTATGTGCTACAAGTAGTGTGGAATTTTCCTACTTTTTCCCTCAATATTGTCCAATGTAATCATACAATAGACAGTTCTGAACACTTTTTCTTTTCACTTCTATCCTAATAGTTTTATTAACTTAATTCATTTATTCATTCAATCATTTATTATTTTTTGGAGGGGCACTACTAGGGTATTGATTCCAGGGCGTATGCACACTAGGCAAGTGCTCTACTACTGAACTGCACCCCAGTTTTTTATTTTGAGACAGAATATTCATAAATTATGAAGATTGTCTCTGGCCTCAAACTTGCAATCTGCCTGCCACAATCTCCCAAGTCCTTAGATTATAGACATGTGCCACCATGCCTAGTTTAATCATTAATTTTCTAATTATTTGTTAAGAATATTCTATGTTCTACACAGTCTAATCGCACAGAAAATACCAAAGAAGCTAAATGAAGTGATTTGAAATAAAGTGTTTTATTACTAAACCCTAAGACTCTTAATTTAAAGAAAATATAGGTAAATGGATTTTAAAAGTATCGAATGACTTCACATTCACTAAGTAAACTATAGCAGAATTTCAAAATGTACTTTAGTGTTTGTGGATTTTTTAATACAATGTTTTGCTTTAATTTAAGCATATATCAACATTAAAAATTAGTATAGCCTGATATTTCCTTGACTGTATGATTACTTCATATATGGATTCATGTAAATAGGTTATGAAATATACCTCACAGTAAATATATGTATTGCTAAAGCTGAGTCTCAGTTACGTATTTGATATAGTAAAATGATTCATCACATAATAATTCAGTTAGGTCATCTTCTTTTGTGAACAAGTTGCAAACTTCAAAATATATATTTCCTTATAGTGATGGAATCAGATAAAACCAATGTAGTGTTGGGCATTTTCTTGAAAATGATATAACATATTCAGTGTTGCAAGGTAAATGCACAAGTTGGCATTAAAAAAGCAACAGTAAATGCCAGTGATTGCCACATACTCCCACTTATGATAAAGAGGTTTTTGATAGGAAGTCATTTTTGGCATGGTGTGTGTGGTCACGTGACTTGCTGCATCAGACACAGATTTCCTTAGCTAAGGTGACAAGACAAAACTAACACTTGTTGTGGCATACTCCATTTTGAGTTTATTGATTCTTAAAGTCTGTTTCTTGATAATTTTTAGTCTCCTGACTGGTAGTCTCTCAGATTGAATCTGGAGTAACAGTTCAATATTTCTCCCATGCTGCTACATGCTCATGCTAATATCCGCCACACATCCTGTCATTTCCCTGTATTTTTAGATATTGTGACCAACAAACGCTTCATGATCATTTTACTTCAGTAGCTGTACATTTTTATCATGTATTTCATATTCTTATGCCATTTTTCTTTCTGTACATTTTCCCAATTCAATTACCTGTACCTGTACACTGAACAAGTTAGAAATTAAACATGAAACAAAGCACTTGGATAGGCTGAAGTTGAATAGTATAAGCATTGCACTGCATCACAAGGAAAAGAAAAAAAACTGGTCCACAGATGGTAAGCTACAGGAAATAATATTGCTTTCCAGTTCTCCACAGGTTTCATTGCTGAACAACAAGAAAACAAAGATATTAGAATAGTGCATCAAATGAGATCATATTCTACACCCAGACATCCAGGGACACCTAGCAGACATCTGGTACCAAATTATCATTGCTAATCCTTGGCAAGGATGACTAGGAGATGACTTTGTTGAGTGTGGCCTTTAATGTCTAATCCCACAGAGCCACAAAATCTTTAGGTAGTATACCACACAACTCTTGGATATGTTGAACTAGGACTGATTTAGGATTTTATTTTAAGAAGTATAAGTATACATTGCATCAACATTGTTATTGCTATTGTCTGCCGTCAAATCAGGTCCAACTCATAGTGATTGTTTTGGGAGTGGATTGCCATGTTCTTCTCCTGTTTTTGTGGTGCTGGGGATGGAACCCATGTCATCAGAGAAGGTACAGCAGCACTCTACCAGTTGAGCTAAACCCCAGGCCATTGAATCAGTACATCCAGACTGTTAGTGCTAAAGAATAATGCTTCTTTAAAAAGAAATATGCATGCTTTATACTCCCAAACTTCTCAAAGATCTGATAAGATTTGATATGTCAACACACATTCAGAAAGCTAAGATGAGAAAATTGTGGAAAGCTAAGTAATTTTGATAAGTTTGACCAAATTTCCGTAGGCATTATCATAAAGCCCAACTTTAAACTTTGAGACTTTTGCTGTCATGAAATTTTTAGGATAATGTACTGTAAAGTGTAATTTGATGTCAATTTTAGATCAAATTATAGGACTAACTTTTACCTATTTTCACTATGTTGAGCATTTCCTATCAGGGAGGAAATTAATGAAAAATGGGAGTAATGAGTATCAGAGATGAAAGAACTGCATAAAATTCTGAACCCATCTGTTGCTGCTGGTAGCAAAGGTCATACCACTTCTCTGAGCCTTAGTGTCCTCATCAATAAAATACAATTAGGGATAACTGCCTTAAAAAGTTGTTAGGAGGACTAAACAGCATAATATCTGTGTTGTTGTTAGGTGCCATCAAGTCATGTCTGACTCATACTGACTCTCATAGGGTTTCCAATGGCTGATTGATTCAGGATTGCTTCAGGAGTGGATTGCCACATCCTCCCATTTTTGCAGTGCTAAGGATCGAACCCAGCACCTCAGAGACTACAGAGCAGCACTCTACCAATTTAGCTAATCCGCAGCCCATGACATCTGTAGCTACTCATAAATGCTCATTTGGAGCAGGAAGTCCTATAATATTACCATATTCATGTGTGTGTTACTTGTATTGTGAGAACATGAGAAATTAGGACTAAAATTTACCTGGATATCTGTTTCTTTAATTCTTTATTTTGCTGTATCTACTGTTAATTATTGGTCTGGAGTTTAGCTCAGTTGGTAGAGTGCTACTCCACACTTTCTGAGGACCTGGCTTCCATCCCCAGCACCACAAAAATGGGAGAAGGATGTGACAGCCCCCTCCCGAAACAATCCCAAAACAATCACCCACTGAAAACCCTATGAGGGTCCCTATGAGTCAGACCCAACTCGATGGCACCTAATGACAACAAAAACTGATAATTGTGACTACAAGAATGTATAAGGATTCTTTTGATATATAATCTGTTTCATGTTATCTCTATAATTGCTGTTATAATTAGTTTAGAGTATATAAAATTTGACAGTATTACTTGGGTTTAACAGAAGGCACAATTTTTTCAAATTATTATTATTTATTCATTATTCCTAATCTTGTTAAAGACTATCAAATTCCTCTAGGAAAAGCCACATTCTTTAGTTTCTTTTTGTGAAAGATCCTATATAATGGTTTCTGATATAGATCAAAAAATATAGAATCCATGCATAATAAACTACCTTATCTTGATTGAGATATATGAAACTAGTTATATCTAATTCTGTGTAGATAGCTTTATTTCAACACATAAGTAGCTTAGAACTGTCTCAGAAGATAGGTGAGGATCTTCATGAATCACCTGTGGAGGAAAATTCTGAAAGATTATCAATAATAATCCTGCAAATGGCATGAACTATTTTCATAAGGAGAACAAATAACTTAGCTTCTGACCAAATATTATAAAAATTATTTAATGGAATGTCACAGATTTCTGAGGGTTAATTTGATGTGTCATAGTGACCGGACCACATAGTGCCTAGATTTGAACTTGAATTAGGACATTTACCACAGTTTTCAACCTTCACATTTGAACTGCAACATGGGGACTACAGATTTGAGTCTTGCCAGCATACATAAATACATGACTCATTTCTATATATAATATCTCTAATTGATTCTGTTTCTCTGAAGAAATAAAATTCAATATTAAAACTTTACCAATTTAAGGGTGTAAAATACAGTTAAAAAATCCAAAATAATGTATTATTTTTCACAACTAGCTCATTGAATGTGCATGTATATAATTACTATGTTTTCTGTGGTAGTTAGCTATCATCGAATTGAGACTGATTCATAGTGCCCCCAGGTATGACAGAACAAAATACTGCCTGGCTTTGTGCCAGGACCATGATCATTTTTGCTTAAGCCCATTGTTGCAGCAACTTTGTCAGTCCATCTAGTTGAAGATTTTCTTTTCTCTTGTTGACCCACCATTCTTCCAAATATAATGTCCTCCTTCAGGGATTGATCTCTCTTGATATCATGTCCAAAACACATAAGATGCAGTCTAGCCATTCATGTTTCCAAGGAACATTCTGGTGGCAGTTCTTCTAGGAGACATCTGCTGGGTACTTTTGCAGTCCATGGTATATTCAATACTCATTTTCAGCACCATAATTCAAAAGCATCAGTTCTTTCACTGCCTCCCTGATTCACCATCCAGCTTACAGAAGCATATGATACAACTGGAAATATCATGACATGAGTCAGGTGCACCTTTGTCTTCAATGTGACATCTATACTTTCAACACCTTAAGGACACCTTTTGCAATAGCTTTTTGTGTTTTGATTTCTTGACTGCTGCTTCTATCAGTGTTGATTGTACAATCAAGTAAAGCAAAAAACTTAGACAACCTCAATCTTTTCTGCTTATCATGAAGTTGCATACTAAATCAGTTGTAGGGATTTTTGTTTTGTTGATGTTCAAGCACAGTTCATACAGAAGGTTGTGTTTTTTTATCTTCATTAGTAAATGTTTCAAAACTTATTCAATTTCAGCAAGCTAAGTTTTGTCATCTGCATAATGCAGGTTGTTAATGAGTGTTCCTCCAATCCTGACACCACATTCCTCTTCATAAAGACAATTTTCTCAGATCATTTATTCAGCATAGAGATTGAAGAGGTATTGAGAAAGGATACAGCCCTGATGCACAGCTTTCTTGACATAAAATCAGGCAGTGTTTCCTTGTTCTGTTCTAATGACTTGCCTCTTGGTCCAGATGTAGATTCCTCATGAGTACAACTAAGTACTCTGGTTTTCCTGTTCTTTACAATGTAATCCATAATTTGTTATGATCCACACAGTCAATTGCCTTTGCATAGTCAATAAAACATACATAACCATCTTTCTGGTACTCTCTGCTTTTGGATAATGTCCATCTGAGATCAGCAATGATATCCCTGGTTCCATGTTTTCTTCTGAATCTAACTTGATTTTCCAACAATTCACTGTCAATACACTGCTTTAGTCATTTTTGAATGATCTTCAGTAAAATTTTACTTGCATGAGATATTAATGATATTGTTTAATAATTTATGCATTCTGTTGGATACTCTTTCTTGGGAATCAGCGTAAATATGGATCTCTTCCAGTCAGTTCACCAGGTAGCTCTTTTCCAAATCTCTTTGCATAAAAAGGTGAGTGCCTTCAGTGCTGCCTGTGTTTGTTTGAAAATCTGGATTGGTATTCTGTCAATTCATGGACCTTTGTGTTTTGCTAATTCCTTCAAGGGAGCTTCCACTTCTTCTTTCAGTACTATTGATTACTGATGATATAAAATCTCTTGACATGACTGGTAATCCAATAATTTTTTTGGTATAATGAATCTATGTGTTCCTTGCATCTTCTCTTGATGTTTCCTGCATTGTTTACTATGTTCCCTGTAGAATTCTTCACTATTGCCACTCGATGCTTAAATTTTTTCTTAGATCCTTTTAGCTTCAGGAAAACAGGGGGTATTCTTCACTTTTGGTTTTCTATCTCTAGCTCTTATCTTCCTTTGGCTTTAGTTGCTGGAAATTCAGAGATATTTCAGAGTCTCCTTATTCATGTAACTTGATGTTTTCTTTTTTTCCTGTACTTTCAATGATGTTTTGCTTTTTTCATGAATTGTCTTTTATGTCATGCCACAAATTTTCTGGTCTCCCATCATTAGTGTCTAACCCATCAAACCTGTTCTTGATGTGGTCTGTGAACTCATATGGGATATACTTAAGGTCACACCTTGGCTCTCATGCACTTATTCTAATTTTCTTCATTTTAACTTTGAATTTACTTATGAGCAGTTGATGATCTGATCCACAGTCAGCTGCTGGTTTTGTTCTGACTTTTGATATTGAGATTTTCCATTCTCTCTTTCCAGATATGAAGTGAATTTTGTTCTTATATGTTCCTTCTGGTGAATTCCATGTGTGTAGTTGCTATGAACTTTGGTGAAATAATGTATTTGCAGTAAAAAGGTTGTTGGTCTGACAAAATTCTATCATGTGATCTCTATCATCATTTCTGACACCAAGGCCATAATTTCCATCTACTCAGCCTTCTTATTTGTTTCCAACATTTGCATTCCAGTCATTATTTATTATCAATGGATCCTGATTGCATGTTCTATGTATTTCAAATTTCAGTAGCTAGTAAAAATCCTCCCTATGTTCATTTTTTGCTTTAGTGGTAGTAGGTAAATTTGAATAGTAGTCATATTAACTGGCCTTCCTTGTAGGCATATGGATCTGATTCTATTACTAACAGCATTGTACCTCAGGACAGATATTGAGATATCTTTTTTGATGATGAATTCAACCCAATTTCTCTTTCAGTTGTCATTCCTGGCATAGTAGGCCATTCATAATGGTCTGAATTCATAGTGGTCCATACTAGTCCATTCATCTCACCAATGCCTAGAATGTCTATGTTTATGTGCTTCATTTCCCTTTGACAATTTCTAATATGCATAGTTTCATACTACATGCATTCCACATTGCAATTATTAATGGATGCTTACAGTTGTTTCTTCTCATTTTGCGTCATGCGACACCAGCAAATGGAGGAGCCTGGAGCTGTACTCCATTCTCACCATTAAGGTCAATTCTACTTTGAGGAGGCAACTTTTCCCCAGTCATGTTTTGAGTGCCTTCCAACTGGGGTGGAGGGCTCATTTTCCTGCACTATATCTGACAGTGTTTCTCTGTTATTCATAGGGTATTCAATGGCTAATTATTTTGAGTGTGGGTTAGCCATGTCCTTCTCCCCATTCTATCTTAGTTTGGAAGCTCAATTGATACCTGCCCACCATGGGCTACTCTGCTATTATCTGTAATACCAGTGGCATAGCTTCCAGCATCACAGCAACACACAGGCCTCCACAATTCAGCAAACTGAAAGACACATGGGGGAATTGCTATGTTTAGCACATTTAAATGCCTCAAAAGATATAGATATGTTGACTCAAAAATGAATGACACTTAAATCAAAATTTGGAATTTTTGAAATGATCATGTATGAGTTGAAAATGAATGATAATATATTCAATGGAAAATATTTTTGAACTGTGAAAAATTGAAGAAATGTCCTTGATTTTATGTGACCAGGGAGACACTGAATTGTATCCACATCTTTTCTTATATATACCTAGAGTATGACTTTTTATGTCTATTCTTTGTTCCTTGATATTACATCATTTTGCTTGGTTTGAAATAGGAGGCACAACAAATATCATACATACATCACTATCACTGAATTCAAAATTAAAGAAATTATTATTCATTTCATAAAGCCTGACTGGTTTTCTTTTTCCAAACAATCTGGAATTAGGTATGAAATGAATGTAAATTTAACATTATGTGGAAGATAAACTCTGGACTCTCTCTGACAGTTTTGCATAATGATATTACCATTTTTTTCTCCTTTATTTCTCATTCTACTATTGTTCTGTCTTCTTTTGGTTTTAGTATATCCTTTTGTTGTTGTTAGGTGCCATTGAGTCAGGTCCAGGTTATAGTGAACCTATGTACACCATAACAAAATGCTACCCAACACAGTGCTATGTAAATGATCATTTTTATGCTTAATCCCATTGTTGCAGATACTGTGTCAATCAATCAAGTTGAGGGTTCTCCATTTTTTCCTTGACCCACCACTCTCCCAAACATGATGTCCTTCTGCAGTGATTAGTCCCATTAACAACATGTCCACAATATTTAAGATGCAGTCTAGCAACCCTTGGTTCCAAGGAGAGTCTGGTTGCACTTCTTCTAGAATGTATCAGTTGGATCTTTTGGCAGTCCACAGTATATTCAATATTCATCTCTACCACCATAATTCAAAGGCATCAGTTCTTTTTCTGTCTCCCTTATTTAATGTCCAGCTTTCCCAAGCATATGATGCGACTGAAATACCATGGCATGTGTCAGGCACATCTTTGTCTTCAATGTAACTTCTTGATGTTTCAGCACTTGAAAGAGGTCTTTTAACTAATGGAGGTAGAATCAAAATCCCTGACTTTAATCTATACTGCAGGGAAGTGGTAGCAGAAACAACTTGGTACTGGCACAAAAATAGGCCTGAAGACCAGTGGAACAGAATAGAAGAACAGAAATACCTCAACACATCTACAGCCACCTGATTTTTGACAAAGGAGCAAAGTAAGTAAAATGGAAAAAGGATAGCCTTTTCAATAAATGGTGCTAGGAAACATGGATATCTGCTTGCAGGAAAATGAAAACTGACATGCATCTCTCAATATGCACAAGAGTTAATTCAAAATGGATAAAAGACCTCAACATAAAATCAGAAATTTTAAAATTAATAAAAGATAGGATATGCAATATGCTCCAACATATAGGCATAGGAAAATATTTCCTTAATAGGACTCCAATTGCTCAAGAAATTGCAACAAGAATAGATAAATCAGATTACATGAAATACAAAAGCTTCTGTACAGCAAATGAAACAATCAATAGAGTCAAGTAAATCCCCACTGAATGGGAAAAAAGCTTCATATCCTATACATTGAACAAAGGACTAATTTCCAGAATTCATGAAAGACTCACGAAAACAATATGCAAGAAAACAAACCCAATACACGAATTGGCAAAGGAAATGAACAGAGAGTTCTCAAATGAAAAGGTCCATAAAGCCATGAAATATATGAAAAAAAACTCAGTATCCCTAGCCATTAGGGAAATGCAGATCAAAACAACTCTGAGATTCCACCTTACTCCAGTAAGAATGGCCAAGGTGAATAAAACAAATAACAACAAATGCTGGCAAGGTTGTGGAGAAAAGGGAACCCTCTTATACTGCTGGTGGAGTTGTAAATTAGTCCAATCACTGGAAATCAGTATGGAGGTACCTTAGAAAACTAAAACCAGATCTACCATATGACCCAGTTATAACACTATTGGGAATATACCCAAAGGGAGATGAGTTGTCATACCACAGAGACACCTGCGTCTCCATGTTCAATGCAGCACTTTTCACAATAGCAAGGATATGGGATCACCCAAAGTGCCCATCAACAAAAGAATGGATAAAAAAATTATGGTACATATACACAATGGAATACTACTTAGTAATCAAATGAATTAATATCATTTGCAGCAAAATGGATGGAATTGGAGAAAATTAATTTAAGTGAGTGAATACAAGCCCAAAAAGAGAAATACTACATGTTCTCATATGTGGGAGCTGAATCAAAATTAAAAAAAGGAAAAAATCATATACAGTAATTGGGACATAATAAAAAGCTAGATTTAACTTAGTGGAGAAGGGACAATTTAGGAAGTGGAAAGAAGTTGGAAGGGATCTAGTGAAAGTAAGAGATGAAGGCAGAAGAAAGGAGGGAGAGGAGGAACAAGGAGGAGTGAGGAATGAGAAGGAGGGAGACCTCAAAGTAAACATCCCAACTTTATTAGTTCAGGAAATAATTATAATAATACCAAAGAATGATAATAATGCAAATGGGCTAGATTATTCATGTCATACTACTGACAATGTAAAAAGATAGATCACTAAAGAAAAAAGCTTGGACCTTAAACGTAATTGGGATGCAACGGTGTATAGAAAACTAATCCCACAAAAATACATGCAATGTAGAAGAGAGGCCTTTGGCGAAGGGGTAGAAGAAGGAGGAGGAGGTACACAAGAGGGTAAGGGGGAAGTTATCTTTGCAATGTACAATGAAATGCATATATGGAAATGTCACCAGGAAATGCACATCAGAATGAAACACATTAAATTGTACATTAAAAATTTCCAACTAAAAAAGGAGTAAATAAAAAATGCAAATAAAAATACAATGAGATACTACTAAAAAAGAGTTCTTTCACAACAGATTTTCCCAATGAGGTGCATCTTTTGATTTTTACTGCTGCTTCTGTGGGTGTTGATTTTAGAACAGTCTTTTATATAATTCAATTTTTCTCTCCTATCTTAACATATCAATTACACTTCTATAAAAAGTTTTAGAAAATTTCTTAGATTCTGCAATATATAATTACCTCTAATCTGAATCCACTTTTAAATAACAGTACAGTGATTTATAGGTCATGCAGGTAGCTTAAAATGGAGTACTCAAATTCTTCCTTCCTGTCCCTTAAAACATTGCATTCATTCATTCCCCTTGCGCATGTATTATAGTCACTCAATTCAGTGTTAATTTTATTATTATTATTATTATTATTATTATTATTATTATTATTATTTTGCTTAGGGGTTGAATTCTGGGCCTTGTGTATGTTAGGCAATTGCTCTTTCAATGATATTCACACTCAAACCCCTTTTTAATTTTTGTTTTGAGACAGAGTCTTGCTAAGTTGTGCAGACAGACTCCGGCTTTGAATTCTTGATCCTGCAGCCTCCACCTACCAAACTGCTGGGATTATAGACATATGCTGTCATGCTAGGTGCCAGGCTCCCTCCTTCATTTTTGAAAAATCATGCCACGGTTGAAGAATTCTAGGTTGGTGTTTTTTTCCTGCAACATTCAAATTATTTTTCTCCATTCTTGTCCTGTTTGAATTATTTCTAATGTGAAAATTATAATTTTTGTCTTTCTTTTCCTCTTTGTATAAGGTGATTATTTTCCTCTGGCTTATTTTATTATTTGTGCTTTGCCTTGGGTTTCTATGGTTTGAATATGATAGCCCTGGAAGTACATTTGGAGATATTGTGCTGTGCTCTCTGAGTTTCATGGATCTGTGGGTTGGTATCTGTCATTGATGTGGGATATTCTCAGCCATTGTTACTTTAACTGTTTCTTCTACTCTCTTCTCTCTTCTTCTCATCTTGGCATTCAAATTATGCATATGTTACACACTTTTGAATTTCCACCCAATTCTTTGAATATTATGTTCTGTTTTTATATTTTTTCTCTTTGCATATTGGATTGAGAAGTTTCTATTGACTTTATCTCAAGGTCATTGATTCTTTGCTCTATTCAGTCTGCTGATGAGCCATCAAAGCCTTTCTTTGCCTCTATTTGTGCTTGCTTTTTTTTTTTTTTTTTCAGTGCTAGGAGTTGAACCCAGGGCTTTGCGCCTGCATGCTTTGCAAATGCTGGACCACTGAGCTGCACACCCACCCATTTTCCTTTTACTTTTTTGAGACAGGGTCTCACTAAATTACGCAGACTGCTTCTGTTCTTGAACTTGTGATCCTCCTGCCTCCACCTCCAGAGCTGCTGGAATTACAGGCATGTGCCACCGTGCTCGACCATTTGTGCTTTTGATTTTAGTATTTTCTATTAATTCTTTCTTAGACTCCCCAATTATCTGCTTATATTACCCATCTGTTCCTGCATGTCACATTTTCCATTAGAGTACTTGACAATTTAGTTATGTTGTTGTTGTTAGGTGCCATGGAGTTGGTATCCGACTCATAGCAACCCTCATAGGGTTTTCAATGGCTGACTGTTTCGGGATTGCCTTGGGAGTGGATTGCCAGGCCCTTCTCCCATTTTTGTGGTGCTGGGAATTGAACTCAGGACCTCAGAGACTGCAGTGCAGTGCTCTACCAACTGAGCCAAATCCCAGCCAATTGTCTCTTTAGATGGGGAATTTTCTTGCCTTTTAGAATGACTTGCCTTGTGTGTTACATCAAAAGATGAACCTGATGTGATAGGTAGACATTTAGTGTGAGGCTTTATGTTTATCTGCCCAGGAGTTAGGCTTTGTTCCAAACTTGTGGTAGCTATACTTATATTGTTTTTCCTCATATGTTGTCCTTAGGTTTAAAAAAATACTCCTTTTTAAAGGGAATCTGTTCTTTGTCTCTCTTTTAATCACAATGCACTGTTATTATACAAAGCCTTATTGATACTGTGGTAAGTAAAAAGATATGTACAATCCTATGAATTAAATTTCTGTGTGTAGAGGGGCTGTGTTGCTGGACAGTGAACCTCTCAGACTTTTTCACTCCTTATTTTCTCCCTAGGTGAGACAGTAGGACCAGAAGCAAAGGTTAATTTTCCTCAAATAATTTGGATAAGATTATGCTAAATTTTTTTTTTTGTCCTATGCAGTAGGTCTTAATTTTGGAGAACATTCTAGGAATACAGTAGTCCATGTTATCCATGAATTCACTTTTTGATATTTTAGTTATGGTCAATCACAGTCTGAAAATATTAAATGGAAACTTCTAGAAATAAACAAATGGCAAGTTTTAAGTTGTATGGTGTTCTGTATAGAGTCATGAAATCTTGAGTCATTGTTTTCCATTTTGTCTGGCAAATGAATCATCCTTATGTCCAGCAAATCCACCCTGTGTATGTTACTGGTCCATTAATCACTTACTACCTGTCCTGATTATCAGAATGATTGTTGAAGTATCACAGTGCGTGTTTACAAGTAATCTCTTATATAGTAATCTGATGTGATTTCAAAATGCTTATGTTATTCACCTTACTTCATCTCATCACATAGGCATTGGATCATTTCACATCATTGTAGGAAAGATATGTACAGGTCAATAGGATATTTTAAGATATGCCATATTCACCCAAGTCTTATCATAATATATTTTATAAGTATTCTATTTCATTATTAATTATTGTTAATTTATTACTGTATTTAATTTATAAATTATTATGACAGATATATATATATATATATATATATATATATATATATATATATATATGAAGAAAAAGATATAGTATACATAGGGTTCAGAACTGTCAGCCATTTCAGGCATCGACTGTTCTTGGACTGTATCCCCCACAGATAAGGAGAGACTTTTATATTTCTAAATAGTTATTTTTCCTTTCCTCTACCAAACAGGAAGGTTATTTGTGGATTTTCACCTTAAGAATCTAGAACCAATTACTCGAGGTAAAGCCCATGAAAGTATATTGTTCTTGTTAGGTGTCCTCGATTTGGGTTCAACTCATAGCAACCCTGTGTACAATAGAACCAAACACTCTCCAACATTGTGCCATACCTGGAACTATGTTAGTGCTTCTCTGCTATTCAGAGTTTTCTATGGCTGTTTTGAGGTTGCTTTGGGAGTAGGCTGGCACATCCTTCATGTGGATCCCTATAAAACTGCAGGCCCCAAGACATTCTTCTCTTGTTCACTCATACTCATCCTCCAGCCATTCATCAAAGTTAAATAAGTATGGCTACCAGTTTTGGTTCCTGTTGCTTCTTCTCCACACAAGCTATAGATGTGATTCTCTTTATTTACCTGCCTATGGATTTCATAGTGGCAATTTGCCCAGAAATTCCACTTCTCAATCAGGTGTGTTGGTGTACCTCTGTAATCCCAGCACTTGGGAAACTGAGGTAGGAGGATTACTATGGGTTTGAGGCCAGCTTGAGCTACATAGTGAGTTCCAGGCCAGTCAAGGCTACATAGGGAGATGATGCCACAACAAAACAAAACAAAACTGAAACAATGATGATTACAAAAGAAAAGAAAAGAAAAGAAAAAAAGAAAAAAAGAGAAAAACAACTTCAGTTCTCTCATGGGTGAAGAAAAATAATTGATTTTCAGTTTGTTTAGGATTTTTTGTTCTTATAGTTGAAGATTGGGAGAAGGACATGGCATTCCACTCCTGAGGCAATCCCTAAACAATCAGTCATTGAAAACCCTATAAGGGTTGCTATGAGTTGGACAAGAATTGATGGAACCTAAAACAACAACATAGTTGAAGATTGTAAGCTCTCATGCATGTGTTACCATTTCTGAATATTTTCATTCATACACGTCCTTTGTTGCTGTTGTTCTTAAGTGCTGTAAAGTCAGTGTCCAACTCATAGCAACCCTACTTAGAACAGGTGAAACACTATTGTCAGTATTTCTCTGCTATTCACAGGATTTACAAAGGCCAATTGTTTCTTGGGAGTGGGCTACTGAGTCCTTCTCCCAAGCCTACAGCACCTGGTGTTGCCAGGTGGTCTCACATTCCAAGTACTAACCAGGTGCAACACTGCTTAGCTTTGAAGATCTGACAGGGTTGGATGTCACAGTGGTACAGCTGCAGGCATACACACCTTTAAGATGATTGAATTTCTGTCAAAAATTTTAATATAGCTTTTTACTTATAAATATGACAATATAATGTGTTGTTCAAATCAGAACATATTTTTAAGGGAAAAAGGGCACTGTTAACACCAATTAAGAACCACAAGCTTAAATGTGTCCTAGTAAATTGTGACATATGGTCATTCTATATTTAATCTGAGTACTTGCATATTTAATATTATTCATCTGGTTTTTTTATATGTGAATAAGTTTTCTCCATCACATACTATGGCATCTGGAATTATTTTTGCTCTTGTTGTTATTGTTGTTGCTGTTGTTTTGTAACATAGTCTCTCTAAATTGCCCAGGCTTGTCTCAAGCTCAGTGTGTAGGACCGGCTGACCTCATAATCATGATCCTTCTGCTTCAGGCTTCAAGTGCTAAGATTATAGGAACTCATCAACATGACTGGTAGCAGTAAAGATTTTTATGCAAAATATTGACTATATTTTTGTCATTAACTTTTAGCACTGAAAAGCTTGAATAATTGTTTCATCCAAATAGCCAACTTATTTTCCTATATGTGTATCTATAGGACTTGTACTTGGGGTTTAATAAATTCATCAGGATATACTTCATGAAGAATCATATCACTTCAGTTTTATTCCTGTACACATGTTATTCATAATATGCTGTTTTTTGTTGTTAGGTGCCATCAAGTCAGGTCTAACTCATAGTGACCCTATGCATAACAGAACAAAACACTCTCTGACACTGTGCCATGCCCAGCAATATGTCAGTGCTTGTCTGCTATTTCTAGTGTTTTCAATGGCAGATATTTTTGGGAGTGGGCTACCAGGTCCTTCTCCCTAGCCTGCAGCACCTGGCATTCCCAGGTGGTCTCCCATCCAAAGGCTAACTAGGCCTGACCCTGCTTAGCTTCTGAGATCAGGTGCCAGGGTGCTATGGTTGTAGACTCTTAATATATAGGAGCAGTTTTTACTTCTAACGTGTGTGTGAATTTATCTTTTATCTTTCTAGTTGTTTTTACTTGTTAATTTCCATTTCTAAGGAATACAAATTATATGTATTTGGACATCTTTTTATTTCATATCTGCTATATTTTTATTCTCTTATCTCTTGCTCTAATTTCATTATGTATTATAGAACTTTTTAAAGATTGCATGCTTTTTGTGATATTGCCTTCATTTTGGTTTTATTGATGTTTTTATTTTTCCTTCTAGTTGTTTTCCATGTCAGATCATATCTAATCTTTTATTTTGCTTATGCTCTTTAATATTCTGCAATCTATCTTTGGGATTTTTTCCCCACAAAGATGACATATGTTCCTTAATTCCTTTGAGATATAGAGAACTATATGTCTGAAAATTGGGGAGTAAAATTCTCTTCTAGTTTTTGTCATTCAGTTAAAACATATTTTTGGGTTGGTCAACTGTTAGTATCATTAAGGATATTATTGCTATGGAAATGGGGTAGATCCACCCAAGCCAACACTTTGCAGAAGAATTGAGAAAGATATTAAGGAAGAATATGAGTTGGAAGCTCTAGTACAATCTTTTCCTTTAATAACACTACCAAAAAATTATATCTCTATCCCCAGAGACATACCCTCCTTCATTTTCCAGAATTTCCCTCATTGGTGCAATAGGAAAGTCTCTGATGAGAACTTCCTTTAATCTGTGTTTATGTAATGATTTGTTTTCTCAGCCATCCTATCTAGCCCTGAGATAGCTGATTACACTTTTCTCGGCCTCCCCTCCCCCCCATGTGCCGGCTAGATGCAATATTGGAGGTGCTAACTTGTTTATGCCAAGAGATTTGGAAAACAGATACCTGGATAACTGACTGGAAGAGATCCATATTTGTGCCTATTCCCAAGAAAGTGGACCTAACTGAATATGGGTATTATCAAACAATACCATTAATATCGCATGCAAGTAAAATTTTGGTGGAGATTATTCAAAAGTGATTGCAGCAGTATATAGACAAGGAACTGCCAGAAAATCAAGCCAGATTCAAAAGAGGCCATGGAACCAGGGACATCACTGCTGATGTCTAATAGATGTAAACTGAAAGGAGAGAATACCAGTAAGATGTCTATATATGTTTTACTGACTATACAAAGGCATTTGACCATGTGGATCATAATAAATTATGGAGAACATTGTGAAGAATGGGAATATCCAAATGCTTTATTGTTCTCCTGAGGAATTTGTACATGGACCAGGAAGTAGTCGTTCAAATACAACAAGGAAGTACTGCCTGGCTTAAAGTTGACAAAGGTGTGCATCAGGGTTGTATCCTTTCACCATACTTCTTCAATGTCTATGCTGAAGAAATAATCTGAGAAGCATGACTTTATGAAGAAAAATGCAACATCATGATTGGAGGAAGACTCATTAACAACCTACATTATGTAGATGACACTACAATGATTGCTAAAACTGAGGAGGTTTTGAAACATTTACTGATGAAGATCAGAGAACACAGCATTCGGTATACACTGCACCTCAACACCAGCAAAACAAAAATCCTTACAATCATGTCAGTAAGCAACTTCATGATAAATGGAAAAAATAGTGAGATTGTCCAAGATTTTGGTAAACTTGGTTGTATAGTCAGCATCTACAGAAGTAGCATGTAAGAAATCAAAAGACACATTGCTCTGGGAAAAAGCTGTAGCAAAAGATCTCTATAGAGTATTGAAAAGTAAAGATGTCACATTGAGGACAAAGGTGTTTCTTACTCATGCCATGGTATTTTCAGTTGCATAATATGGTTTTGAAAGCTGGACATTGAATAAGGGAGACAGAAAAAGAATTGATGCTTTTGAATTATGGTGCTGGAGACAAATATTGAATATACCATGGACTGCTGGAGCTAGGATTTAGCTCAGTTGATAGAGGGCTGTGCTAAAGTCTCTGAGGTCCCAAGTTCAATTCCCAGCACTGCAAAAATGGGAGAAGGACCTGGCAATCCACTCCCAAGGCAATCCCAAAACAGTCAGCCATTGAAAACCCTGTAAGGGTCACTATGAGTTGGATACCTACTAGACGGCACCTAACAACAACAACAACAGTATGGACTGCCAAAAGAACCAAGAAGTACAACCAGAGTACTTCTTGGAAGCACGGATAGCTAGAATGCAAAATGCATCTTATGCATTTTGAACATATTGTCAGGAACACCATCCCTGGAGAAGGACATCATATTTGAGAGATTGGCAGGTCATCGGAAAAAAAGGAAGGTCCTCAACTGGATGCCTTGACATAGTGTCTTCAACAATGGGCTTAAACATAATAAAGATTATGTGCCTGTCACAGAATTGGGGAGTGTTTCATTCTGCTGTGCATAGGGTCACTATGAGTGGGACCTGACTTGATGGCACCTAACAACAACTTCCTGCTTCAGCTTCCCTTTACTTTTTGCTGTGTTAGAGTAAGGCCAAGTAAGAATATTTCTAGCTTCTTTCATCAATCATTGTTGCTGTTAGATCAAAGATAAATAATATGATTTTGTTTAGAAAAATTGGCAGCCTACCTGAGGCCAAGAAGGTATCAGTTCTATGAAATTCTATTAATTTTGTCACCAATTTCATTTAATTTTATAGATACTGTTTATTGATTGTGATGTGAAGTTCCAGTCATTTTCTTCTCTGCTTGCTTGTTTTCCTCAGTGAGTTTTAGAGAGGAAAATAAAATAAAAAATCTCTTCTATATTTGCAGAATCAAAAGAAACCTTACATAAAACCTTTTAATGTCCTGTAATATCTCCTTCTACACTCTGCATTAATATGCAATTAAATAAAACCAGTATACCATGCCTTCCTATTCCAATGAAAAGTCACTTAGTTCTTCAAAGAGGCAAACTTTGTGCTGTTACATCTTTCCTGAGTCTCCAAATTTATAAGCATATAATATTATGAAATATTAATACATGAGTTGAAAGTATATGATTATCTATTAGAAATATTCACATACATTAACATATAAATAATAGTTAAAATATATAGGTATTTATTCCTTTAATAACCTATTAAATAGGTATACAATAACTTATTTAATCCATATTCTATTGGTAAACAATTAGCTTGTTTTGAATATTCTGATTTCATGATTATGCTTTTTGGATACTCCAATTTATACATAATTTTGAATGCAATTATTTCTTAGGATAAATTTCATAGCCTAGCCACAGAGTTTTGTCAAACTTACTATTTTAAAATCTTCACACTAAAGTACCTAACTATGAAAACTATTTAGAATTTTGTCTTTTGTGCAATATGGAGTAAATACTTTACAGTTGAAGAAAAAAAGATAGTAGAGAGAAAAGAGTAATCCATTCAAATAGTATATTTTACAGTTACATTGTGAAAATACAAACTGCACCTAATTCCAAGGATATTTTTAAAAAATCTAATAAAGGCTACTTTTAATTCATATCAAGGATATTGCCCCTTCAAGACACTGTTGAGACATAACTGGTTATTTGCAACAAATTCACAAATGTCATGAGTAGTCATGACATAACCTTGGGAGTAACTAAAATTCATTTAATAAGTTTAAAAAAGAGCTCAAATCTTTCTGCATAGGTATCCCAGAAGAATTGAGGCAGTTAATCAAGTTTCTACAAACGCCAGACAGGTAATAGACAGCTCCCATCAGAAGATTCAGGGCTGGGATTTAGCTCAGTTGGTAGAGCACTGCGCTGCAGTCTCTGAGGTCCCGAGTTCAACTCCCAGCACCGCAAAAATGGGAGAAGGACCTGGCAATCCACTCCCAAGGCAATCCCGAACAGTCAGCCATTGAAAACCCTATGAGGGTCTCTATGAGTCGGATACCGACTCGACGGCACCTAACAACAACAACAATCAGAAGATTCAATCCTTATAAGTTACTAATTTTTAAAAAACTTTACTCATTTATGACAGTTGTAGGAAAGTCCCAGGCAGAGTTGCTTACAAATTTAATTGACTGAAATTATTCCCCTGCAAAAAGAGAACCATAAAATATTCACGAAAAAAACAGTAGTTTATGAGTCTCTTGAACATAATTCAAGTGTAGGTAGCAATATTTTAGAAGGTTAGGGTTGGGTGCCCCTGTTAAGTATTCTTTTTTTCATAGTGGTGAGGAATTTGAAATAAAATTTAAACTGTGTAATATTTACCTGCAGCTGCCAACCAGTCAAAGAGGGCTGATGCTGGGTATGTGTTTGCGTGTTTTACTGCTTATTGAAAAACTAGTTTGATGTGCATACAAAACACTAATATAGGAATTTACCAACCCTCTCAATATAACTTTGAGTAAAAACATTGAGATAAACATATAGTTAATTATAACTTTTACATTCAAGAAGAAAATAAAATCAACCTATGTTCAGTGCAAAGAAATAATTCATATATTTACTGAGCATATAAAATAACACTTATGAAAGGGCCTACTACATGAGAAACAAAACTTTAGAAAACTTGGTTTTGCTATGGAGATAAGCCTATGTAAAAATGTTATCTGTGAAAAATGTATTATTATCCCCAGTATTTGATGAGGAATTTGAAATTTCCCTACCCAAGTTTAAACTAACAAATACAAACTCTACCTATGAAGATGGACTCCAGCCACCATCAACTAAGTTCACTCAGTGAAGATTACATACATCTCACTAACACTAATGATGAGAAAGGTAACTTAATCTCTTCAAAAACAGGTAGACAAGCCGGGCGCAGTGGGGCACGCCTGTAATCCCAGCGGCTTGGGAGGCGGAGGCAGGAGGATCGCAAGTTCGAGACCAGAGGCGGTCTGCGTAACTTAGTGAGACCCTGTCTCAAATAAACTAAAAAAATGGGCTGAGGGCACAGGTCAGGGTCCAGCACTTGCAGAGCATGCAAGCATGACACCCTGGGTTCAACCCCCAGTACTGCAAAAGAAAAAACAAAAACAAAAACAAAAAAAAACAGGTAGACAAAGTCACAATTCAGTTTTATATCCATATTTATAGTATCAATTGTCTTAAGCAAAGGTCCGATTGTAAGGCAAATTTAGGTATTCCCAGGAAAGTCAATTTATTAAGTAAGATTTACTAATATTCAATATTAGTAAAAGTTTCTTTGTCCAACAAATTCTCCTTGGAGGTTGTTAAATTATGTATAGTTTATCACTATACTGTTATAAATTATTGCTAATTTGAAGTATCATATAATGCTGGGTAAATTATCTGAAGCTACACACATTGTCCAGTGGAGTGTTCTATTGATTAGATTCAGTTTTCTGGTTGTATCTCATTCCATTTACAGTATACTTTTGGTAGGCTGTGGTGGAGTTTGTTGATGGCAGATTGGACACATAGCCATATCAGTTATTAGATCAATGTCATAAGGTGATGGGTATAGTTGTTGAACCCATTTATCATTTCCATCTTGTATCACATGGGTACCTGTTCCATTAGCTCATTGAACAAATGCTGTTTTTTCCCTAAGGAAACTGAGTGACATGTAAAGGAAAGGATATCTTGTCCATCTGAATGTAGAGGAACAAATATGGGTTTTTGGATGATTATTCTTATGATGCACAAATATTCTTACACTCTTAAATTTGAGAGGGTCCACCATGTAACTGGTCTTCAGAACCTCTCGGAAAAGATATTCTGATACACTGTTTCAAAACCTCTGACTCATTATGAATCATGATTAATTTATTCATAAGTTCCTTTTCCTTTAGTGAAGTAGACAATTAGATATACATTTGAGTTTTTGAAGTTTCTCAGTTCCCAGGGCTCTTCAGGGATTCATGTAAGTGAAGCTAAAATGATGCAACAGAATTATTTATGGCAGGTGTCAACATTGTATAGCAACATATTTAACCTGGCTTAAGTGGTCCATTAGGATTTTCTGTGAAGAGAGAGTGATGAAGAAATGGCATGCAGAAGTAGATGCATTGGGAGTGTGAGCCACCAATTTTAATATTAGTGATATGTATATATGTATATGTATAGACACATCAGTTGGTATTCATTCATTTTTTTTAGCAAGCTGGCCTCAAAGTCTCTACGTAGTCCATCTGGCCTTGAACTCATGGTCCATTTCACTCAGTGCTGGGTTAAAAGTATGTGCCACCATGTTACCACCTTGAAACATTTCCATAAGTGTATATCCAAAGGTTTTAAGTAGAGATCAAGTTTTTTGATTAGATAAGTACTTGGACAGTTTTTTTTTTTAAGGTTCTACCATTGTCCAATAACAAACTTGAAATTGTTTCTCAACATGAGAAAAGAAAAGAAACATCATGGAAAAGACAATAGTTTGCTTCAAAATTATAGGACCATGATTCTTTTATTTTTCAGAACTGGGGTGGGAGTTTCAACCCAGGGCCTCACACATACTTGCCAAGTACTCTATCACTGGACTGTGCACCCAGCACCTTTTCATTTTTTGTCTTGGGACAGGATCTTGCTAAGTTTCAAAGGTTACCTCTGGCCTTGAGCTTGCCACCCTCCTGCCTCCACCTCCTGAGTTGTTGAGATTGCAGTTATGTGTCCCTAAGCTCAGCTCTTGTTATAAGCTTTTATAGACACTCCACAGAGCATCTCAAATTTGCCACAGACTAAGGAAGTACTTTTGGATTCTCTGGGTCATAGAGGCATGATGACAGAATTCTTTGCACAGTCAAAACACATAGAGACCCTTCTCAGGCTCTGAATCAGATTCAGAGGTAGTAACATTATCAGTCCCTTGATAAATACATAGATCACAACAACATACCAAGCACTTAATAAGGCCTTTCACACACTAGCTATTTTTTCACTTGAAGAGTATATTAGAAATAACTTGTCTTTCACTTTGAAAAGAGTATCACAACATGTTCTAAACAACTAGAATTTCTAAATGCTTCAGAGAGATAGCATTCCTGGTTCTGTGGTTTATGTCCTACTATTTAGCATAGATGTTTTGTGTCTACCCCATCTTGATTTACAGAACCTATCTGGATGTTCTGATCACTATTAATGAATCAGTAGGCTGTTGTGTGGAATGATTATATGAATATCTTGACACAGATTTGAAGAGTTTATGTGATCCTCATTAAAAATGGTCAGGTAGAAAAGTATATGCAGAAAAATATTATAAAGACCCAAAATGAAACTTAGTCATACACTGAGTGCTGAAAGAAGTATAAATGAATTCTAGTAAAGAGTCTACGTAGGAATAGAAATTGCAATTGTATATGCTTCCTGATTGAGCTTATGTGTTTCAAACATTTCATAACTAACAACAAATCAAATATTTATTAAAATAATGAAGGGTTATGTAATGAAAAGCAGCAATTTAAGTTGTTCTCATTAAAGGAAAGGCCATTTAAATTGACATGGTACAGTGGTTCATGAATATATTTGGCTGAAATTACTCAGCAGCATCACTTAGTAATACAAAATTTAAATTTCCATCATTAGCTGATAGATTTGCACTTACTATCAAATGGAATTATCAAACTGAAATTGTGGAGTTGATGAAGTAGTCTGTTTTACATGATTCCAAGCAAATGTTTCAGTTAGATTCAATGAACTCAATTCCCACCCTTTTACTTTAGGGCTTACTCTATTCTAGAGGCCACAAGTCTAAAATTCTTCTTTCTCTGCAATTTATGTCCTACATATATCCCAGCTCCCACCACAGTGACACATCCATATGATATATAAAAGATGGCAATAATATAGGGATTCTGTGGCTTCCTTTGTTCTCACAGACTTTTTCAGGGATATGCGTGGTATTTCAGTAGCATTAGAAAAAGAGATTCAAGCTGGGCACAATGGCGTACACCTGTAATCCCAATGACTCAAGAGGTGTAGACAGGAGGATCACAAGTTGGAGACCAGAGGCAGTCTTCATAATTTAGTGAGACCTTGTCTCAAAAAGTAAAAAAAAAAAAAAAATTGGGCTGAGGGTGCAGCTCAGTGGTGCAGCTCATTGGTACAGCACTTGCAAAGCATGCAAACTCAAGGCCCTGGGTTCAATCCCCAGTACTGGGAAAAAAAAAAGAAAGAAAAGGAAAAGGAGGTTCAAAAGAAAAGGAGATTCAGTATTCAGTCCCTAGTTTTGTAGGTGTTAGACTTCAGTTTTTCTGACAATGTGAAGATTTAAAAATTTTGAGCTTGGAAATGATACTTGAGTTTCTTGGTCCTTGCATCCTGGTAGAAGTAGACATTGGTTGGGGTGACAGCTTCTCTATTTTCCAACTTTTCAGTTAAAGCAGAGATAGAATTTTCCATAGAAGAGAGTTCTGTGATATTATTCTGGAAATCAACTTGGTAAACTCATACACAGCCTTCATCTTTAGCCATTGTTATGTATTTATAAGCATCTACTTATTCATGTTAAACCTCTTTTATTTTGATTAATGGTTTCTATATGTGTAAATAATCTCTGATAGAGTTATACTGACAACTACTATAGGAAATGTATAATGATTTTAAATGATGGTTTTCTTGCTTCACTTTATCAAGTAAGTAGTATTTATTGTTTTCATCTTTATTCCTTTTTAAGGCTATATAGTCTGCATGGTACCTTTTTACAACATTATTTTTAAGTAATTTCACCTGCTAATTAATAGGAATCATACACATGAAAATATTTTAGTACAGAGAAAACAAAAATAATAAATACCATACATAAAAAAGCACACATAATATTCTTCCTGATAAACATGTTACAAATATCTTCAAATAGGCAACTAGTGAAGAAAAATTGCTGGCAAAGAAAATTTA
The DNA here is from genome assembly GCA_007922755.1 of Pedetes capensis. Lineage (NCBI taxonomy): Eukaryota > Metazoa > Chordata > Mammalia > Rodentia > Pedetidae > Pedetes > Pedetes capensis. The sequence goes on along the minus strand of VMDO01011135.1, from coordinate 6,745 downwards.
TAAAGAAGTGTTAGTAGCAGCTGCCCTGTGGAACATTTGCAAGAACATTTGTACATCTAGATTGGGCCCAAAACAAACATTTGTTTTGCCATGATAGAAATAAACATTTTAATTTAGGTAGTGTTTGATACCAAAACAAGTATCTTCAAATGAAATAATATTTAGGAAAGTAAGACTCATACAAATATGTTTCTTCACAAGCAAATATGTATTTTAGTTTTTAGATTTTTGCCAGTGCAGGTGTTAATGTACATGTTAAGTAAGGTGTGGGTTTCCTTCTTCGTGGTATATAAGGGATAAAAATCCTTCCTTTTCAGTAGCTATTTGTGGCAGCTTTTACCATAATACAGTAGGAAATATGGTTCAGTGAAAAAAGATAATAATTACAAATGAGACAAGTAATACTTGCTATTAATCTACATGGAAAAGTCTCTTCTGAACAGTTTTAAAATTAATGTTCCGTGTTATAATATTGTTCTATAAATGATGGCTGATAAAGGATTTTTTTGATTATATAACAATTATCATAGCTAATATCTTAAATTTAACTATTCATCATTCAAAATAAACAAATATTAATTTGTAAAATGGATCTAGCTATTGTACCTCTTTTGCTTTAAGCTTTAGCTAAGGACATTTTAGACACTAGAGTTAATTAAAACTGCTTTCTTGGAGAGTGGCTCTTAGATACAAATGCATGAGTGAATCTTTTTGTAGGGAGCTATGAGTGAAAGCTATACTTGGCCCAGGCAAGGCTCACACGTGCATGATTTTTTCTTTTTTCTTTTTTCTTTTTCTTTCTTTTCTTTTCTTTTCTTTTTTTTTTTTTTTTTTTGAGTGGTACTGGGAGTTGAACCCAGGGCCTTGAACTCTGCATGCCCTGCAAGTGCTGGACCACTAAGCTGCACCCCCAGCCCATAGTTTTTACTTTTGAGATAGGGTCTCACTAAGTTACACAGACTACCTCTGGTCTCCAACTTGTGATCCTCCTGCCTCCGCCTCCCAAGTCACTGGGATTACAAATGTGTGCCACTGCGCCTGGCTATGCATGATTCTTTTTTATTCCATTTCCCATTATCCCCCATGGGTCATGCTTGGTATAAGAACATAGGTAGGGCAAGTAGCATGTAAAGACATTTTATTAAATAAACCGGTCTGTGGAAACTCTGAAAATGAGAATAAACTAAGTAGAGGCTGAAAAAATAGTGTAAATTCAGGAAAAGATATAAAACTTCTATTAAGAAAATCTAAGAAGCACTCACATCATTGAAGAGCTAATGGGAAATATCTCTCATTCCACAATTCTATAGCTAGCTAAACTATCACCAAGAATGATAAGGAAACAATCTAAAACAAAAGTTATTGGAATCTACCACTCCAATAAAATAAGCACAAAAGAATAAACTTCTAAGTGGGTGGAAATGAACACAGGCGAAAAGAAGCAAACACATCCCCCCACAAAAGTGAACAAAATGTCTTAGTAAATCTCAATAACTAGGAAGTCTGAAAAATAACAAAACCTATATTTCATAGATGAAGTTAAAATTCTAGATATAAATAACAAGGAACATGTGATTGGGCAAGTCAATGTAACTTAAAGCATAAAAAGATTGTCATATTGTGGAACAGAATACAGGTAGTGAATACATTTTAGAAAGTGTGTGTGTGTGCACGTGCTATGCAGGTTACTACTAAAAATATTAATATATATTAATGTATAATTTATAGCTTATAAATAAAAGAAGAGAATATGGGTGAAATAAAGGAAATAGGAGATAATAGATTATCTTTTAAATTTCTAAATAAAATTTTAATTTCCTTCTATTTCCTCTTCCTGTTAATTACATTTTTGAACTCTCATGTTTTAAAACATGAAGGTGTTTTAAAACATGCAGGGAACAGCCAGGAAAATATTCATACAAAGTGAAGACCATCATAGGGTATCAGAGCACATATGTGGTAAAGAGGGTATCCATAAGTAGGGATGAATAGCATGATACTGCACAGGCCACACAAGCTAGAGATAGGGTCTTGGTATAGGCTGGAGGCTGATGCCCAACATAATATGTTCATTAGTTCCCTATTGCAATGCTTTAAAGTTACAATTTTAAATTGCAATTTTAAAACCACACACATATTATTCTATATAGTATTTAAGAGCCAGGAATCTTCAGCTGCTTATGTCTGTGGTTGGCATTCCATCTCTCTCATGAGATTGACATTGAATTTTTTTTTCAAGCCTCATCTAGAGTCAGAGAGTCCACTTCCCACTTTATTCATGTTGTCACTGCAGCTTGGGGTCCTTACTGGCTGTGTCCAGAGCCTTCTACATGAGAACCTGCATAGACCTACTCATAGCATGGAAACTTTCTTTCCAAAAAAGTGACTAATCCAATAGAGAAAGACAGGAAGAGAGAATATTACCAATAAAGGATGCCCAAAGGCAAAAGCCACAGTTTTTATAACCTAATATTAGAACTGACAATCCATTATTTCTCATTCAGCTTCCAGCCACATGCACTAACTTAGTCCTCTATGGGTGGGGACTAAATAAATCTATGAGTCCTATCACTCAGAGACCGTTAGGGTCACCTCAATGGCCCTAACCTCAGAGTACAGAAGACTCATGTATTACTGCATGCACATGCCTGAAGTGGTCAACCGGCAGACAAGAGAAGTGAGAATGTGTCTATTTTGGTTAGCAGCCTGGAAAAGGGTTGTAGAGCCTGAGAAGAGCACCAAAATAGGGAGGCAGTATGGAGTGAGTTAGCAGAACACAAGATCTATGGGAAGGACAATCATGTGAGGGGAGAGCAAGACATTTACATTCAGATGGGTTACAAAGAGGAAGGTTGATGATAGCAGTAGTATATATTAAGAAAAATGAGAATCATACCACTTTATGTTGAAGAAAGTATTGACAAGTGTGTAAAAAACTAAAATAAATCCTCTCCTGTAAGATCAGATGGAATTGGAGATATTGTTCCAAATTCATAGATTATAATAGATGACAGATTTTAGATAGATTTAGAAATATAGATTTAAATATACATGTACACAGATATACACATGCACATATTCTCTAGTTTTGTCCATTGAGAATGTCACATAGCAGCAAATTCCCCAAATCAATAAGCCACTTAAGCCCCCAAATCATGGTTTATAAATACCATTCTCCTTACAAAGCAACCAAGTTCTTTGCAGAAATGAAATTGTAACCAAAGTCAGGTAAAAAAACAGATGATCCTGGAACATTTTGTTATGCCAGAAAGGAAAGAAGCATTCAATGAATGATGAAGGCATCTCAAAACGATACAGAGTCAACTTAAATGTGCCACTACTGGCCAAATCTCAGGGAATTTGAGCATTCAAGTAAACAATGAGAGAAGATAAATGACTCCATATTGATATAAATTAACATATGAATATTTGGAAACTTTAGGATGGGATATTTGCATAGCTTCAAATTACTTCCATACAAATTACATATTAGTTATCAAAGGGGAAAAGAGGAAAGTCATACAAAGTACATATTAGTCACAAAAAGGGTGAAGAGTAGAGTCATAGGGAAGAAAGTTGGCAGACACCACACTGATGAAGTGATCCAAGTGATCCTCAACTGAGACAAATCCAAATTTTGAGCAGTATACCTGGTAGTTTGTAATAAATGTCATTTTCATGATATTTCTGCCTAAATGGTATTGTTGTTCAGTTCCATTGAATTGGGATTGACTCATAGTAATTCTAATAGGATTTTCAATGGCTGATTGCTTTCAAGGTTGTTTTGGGAGTGGGCTGCCATGTCATTCTCTGATATTTTGCAGTGCTAGGGATCAAACTATTGAACCCAGAGCCTCAAAGAGTATAGAGCAGCACTCTATCAACTGAGATAAATCCTAGCTCTAAAGAGTATTACCAGAACTATGAGAAAAGAGCAAATATACAAAATGCACAATGTACAAAATAATCTAAAGTTTGCAAAAATCCCAAGTCATCAAGTAACTGTTACTGATTGAAGGGCACTAGAATAATATAATTAAATGCAATGTGTAATTCCAAAATCAATCTCTTTAAAGTAAAAACTTGGGAGCTCAGATTTACAGTATATTAATGGAAATTTCATTATTTTGATGTCTGTATTATGGCTATGTGGGACCATATTCTTATTCATGGGAGTACACACTAAAATATTCTGGGTTAATGAAGCATAAGATTAGAGATTGTTTTGATTTGCATTTTCCTAACGTCCAGGGATACTGAGCATTTTTTCATGTGTTTCATGTCCTTACCAGTTCCTTTATTTGAGAACTGTCTGCTCAGTTCCTTTGCCCACATGTGTACTGAGTTATCTGTTTTCTTGGGTATTGCTTTCTTGAGTTCTGAATAAGTTCTGGAAATTAGTCCTCTGTCTGATGTACAGGATGCAAAGATTTTCTCCCATTCAGTGGGGACTTCCTTGACTCTGTTATTTCCTTTGCTGTAGAGAAGCTTCTTAATTTCATGTAATCCCATTTATCTATTCTTGTTGCAATTTCTTGAGCAATTAGAGACCTATTAGGGAAGTACTTTCCTGCTCTTATATGGTGGAGCATATTGCCTTTCTTTTCTTCTGGTAATTTTAAAGTTTCTGGTTTTATGTTGAGGTTTTTTATCCATTTCAAGTTAACTCTCAGGCATATTGAGAGGTGTGTATCTGTTTTCATTCTTCTGCAAGCAGATAGCCAAGTTTCCCAGCACCATTTATTAAAATGGCTATCATTTCTCCAATCCACATGTTTTGCTCCTTTGTCAAAAATCAGGTGGCTATAGATGTGTTGATGTATCTCTGGGTCCTCTATTCTGTTCCACTGGTCTTCAGGCCTATTATTGTGCCAGTACCCAGCTATTTTTGCTACTCCAACCCTGTAGTATAGCTTAATGTGAGGAATTGTGATTCCATATGCACTAGTTTTGCAACTTAAGAGTGTTTTGGCTATATGTGGTCTTTTGTGTCTCCATATGAATTTTTGGATCATTTTTTCTATTTCTGTAAAATCTGTCATTGCAATTTTAATGGGAATTCTATCAAATCTAAAGGTTGCTTTTGATAGGATAGCCATTTTTACAATATTGATTCTCCCAATTCATGAGCAGGGGATGTCCTTCCACCTTCTAGTATCCTCTTTGATTTCTTTCTTTAATGTTTTTAAATTTTCACCTTACTCCAGTAATAATGGCCAAGATCCATGAAACAAATAACAACAAATGCTGGAATTGTTGACAAGAAAAGGGAACCCTCTTACACTACTGGTGGAATTTTAAATTGGTTCAACCACTTTGGAAATCAATATAGAGGTACCCCAAAAAACTAAAAATATATCTACCATATGACCCAATTATACCACTATTGGGAATATACCCAAAGGGAGATGAGTCATCATACCACAGAGACACCTGCATCTCCATGTTCAATGCAGCACTTTTCATAATAGCAAACATATGGAATCAAACAAAGTGCCCATCAATAGAGGAATGGATAAAAAAATTATGCTACATATACACAATGGAATACTACTCAACAATTTAAAAATGAAATAATATCATTTGCAGCAAGATGGATGGAATTAGAGAAATTTATCTTAAGTGAACAAATACAAGCCCAAAAAGAGAAATACTATATATTCTCACTCATATGTGGGAGCTGAACCAAATTTAAAAGAAGGAAAAAATCCTATACATAAATTGGAACATAATAAAAACTCATGTAAAATTAGGGTACAAGGAAAAATTTAAGGAGTGGAAAGAAGGAAAGAGGGACCTAGCAAAAGGAAACAATGGTGGTAGAAGACAGGAAGAGGAGGAGGGCCAAGGAGGAGGGAGGAAGGAGGAAGAGGTCAACCTCAATATAAATAGCTCAACATTATTATCATGGGAAATAATAATAATACCAACAATACCAAAGCATGGAAATAATGCATACAGACTAGATCACTCATGCAATACTGCTGAGCATGTAAAAAGGTAGATCACTATAAAAAAAAGCTTAGACTTAAATCAAAATCAAGATGCACATATATAGATAAATATTCTCACAAAAAGACATACAAGTAGAAAGGAGATCTTTCATGGGGGGATGGGGGAGAAAGGTCACACGAGGGAAAGGAGAAGTTTATGTGAGCAATGTACAATGAAATTCTTATATGGAAATGTCACATTGAAATACATGTCAGAATGATAGCCATTAAATTGTGAATTAAAAATTCCCAATAAAAAATTAGAGACTGCTTAAAAATAGTCCTTTTTAAATAAAAGGTTCATAAATTTTTGCTATCAATTCTAAAGTAGTCAATATGTGACCACATATATAAATTCTACATGTAATTGAACACAATGGATATTTATTTTTTGTGAAGAGAAATCTTTGTATGATATTTTTATATGGGTTTTTAATCATATTAATCATATCTTCTATTTTCTTACATGCTTTTGTTTGGACTGCTTGTTAGGCCCATTTCTGATAAAAGTATGTTAAAGACTGTTATTTTCCCTTGAAATATTCTTTGTATTGTTATATAAATTCTGTGATTATATAAAGTGAATCCAAGTTCATCATTCATTTTCTTGATGGACTCTTCTTTTACAGTTTATCAGTACTATCACATTTTGCCATGTGTTCCATTTGCTTAATAACATTTCTGTCCTACCTTTTTTTAAAGAGCGCTTGTTTGAAGCAACTTTTTGCCTTACTTCTAAACTTATTACTATT
>VMDO01011134.1:0-68318 GCA_007922755.1 Pedetes capensis | reverse complement strand
TTTTTCTTGATTGCTGAATAGTATTCCATTGTGTATATATACCATAGTTTTTTTATCCATTCTTCTGTTGAAGGGCACTTTGGTTGATTCCATATCTTTGCTATTGTGAAAAGCGCTGCATTGAACATGGAGATGCAGGTGTCTCTGTGGTATGATGACCCATCTCCCTTTGGATAAATTCCCAATAGTGTTATAGCTGGGTCATATGGTAGATCTATTTTTAGTTTTTTGAGGTACCTGTGGGAGGATTATTTAAGATCATAAGGTCAAGACCAGCCTGAGCATCATAGTGAGACCTACTCCATCTCAAAAAATCTATTTTCATTTTAAAAATTATTTAAAATTCTGAATCCTGCATGTGACTCTGGGTTCCATCTCTAGAACTGCAAATAAAAGAAGAAACCAGAAGGGAAAAAGAAAAATAAAAGAAAATCCTGGATCTCAAGGACCTGGAATTGAAATGATTTGTTCAATCATTGTGGCAGACAGGCCCTAAAATGACTCCCAAAGAATCCCAAATCCTGATGTCCTTGCATTTGTATAATCTCCTCTCCCTGAATAGGGAGAACCTATGATTTGCTGCTAACCAATAGAACATGGCAAAGGTGATAGGTTGCCACTGCTTAAAAAAATTATTCATTTATTTTATTTTATTATTTCTTACCTTTTGCAGTGATGGGTTTCAAATTTAGGGCTGTGAGTACCCTGGACAAGTACTCTACTACTGGGCTGCACCCTCAGCCTGGGTTATTATTATTTGGAGTTTTGTTTTTGTTGTTAGGTGCCATGGACTCAGGTCTGACTCATAGCGATGCTTTGTACAACAGAATGAAACACTCCCCAACACTTTGCCCTACCCAGCTCTATGTCAGTGCTTCTCTGCTATTCATAGGGCTTTCAATGGCTGCTTGTTTCAGGATTGCTTTGGAAGTAGATTGTCACGTCCTTCTCCCATTTTTGCAGTGCTAGGAATCGAACCCAGGGCCTCACAGAGTGCAGAGCAACACTCAACCAACTGAGCTAAAGGTTACATTATATGGCAAAGATGATGGGAGTCACTTCTGTGATAACATTATGTTATAGATTACTCTGTTTTAGAAGACTGGAGCTAGAGTTCTCCCTTTTTGGCTCTAAAGAAGCCATAAACTGTAGTGCAGCCTGGTGAGACTCTAAAGCAAAGAACCCAAGCTAAACTGTGTCTAGACTCAGGACTCACAGAAACTGACATAGCAAGTGTGTGTGTTCTTTTAATCCACTAAATTTGTTTTAATTTGTTACATAGTAATAGAAAATTTTGCCAGGCACTGTGGTGCACACCTGCAATCCCAGCAACTTGGGAGGTGGATGCAGGAGGATTTTAAGTTAGAGGCCAGAGGCAGTCTGTAATTTAGCAACATCTTAATTCAAAATAAACAATGGGCTAAGGGTGCAGCCCAGTGGCAGAGCACTTGCAAAAGTATGTGTGAGGCCCTGAATTGAACCCCTAAATACAGCAAAAAAGAAAATTAATACAATAATACTACTTTGTTAGTGGTCTTGTCACCAATCTAGACATGATACTGCATGGAAATAATAATGGCGCCTTCCACATAAAGTTGTTATAGGGATGCCATTAGTTAAATTTTGAAAAGGGCTTAGAATAGTTCATGAGGGGTTTTAGTTATTTCTTGTCAAAAAAGGGTAGTCCCATCTTCATCCTAATAGCTTCCACATTTACACTTTTGAAACATGCTTATGATGTCAATTTTACCATCTCTGCAGATCTCATGCTTTTCTGGACCATTCCATACCCCATATGGCATGTCATGAAACATGTACACTACTGTGGAAAATAATGATTTTTTTTTCTTTTCGTCATGCTAGGGATCGAATCCAGGGCTTCCGTATGCTAGGCAAGAGCTCTACCACTGAGTTATACTCCCAGCCTGAGAATGATATTAAACTCAGCTGTCTCAGCAAGAACCTTTTAAATTATCTCTTCTTCCCCCTCCTCCTCCTCCTCCTCCTCCTCCTCCTCCTCCTTCTTTTCCTTCTTCTTTGCTGGGGTGGGGGGGGTTGAATCCAGGATCTTGCACACGCTTTGCAAGTGCTCTACCACTGAATGGCACCCTAGCCCCTTTTTAAGTTTTTTATATTTAGACAGGGTATCATGAAGTTGCATAGGCTGCCTCTGGCCTCAAACTTGTGATCCTCTTTCCTTCACCTCCCAAGTCACGATGCAGTGATAATTGCTGGTGACTGGAATGCAAAAGTTAGAAACAAAGAAACTCAGTAGTTGGAAAATATAGCCTTGGTAATAGAAATGATGCTGGAGAGTGCATGATAGAATTTTGTCAGATCAATGACCTTTTCATTGCAAATACATTTTTTCATCAGCATAAACAGAGAATATACTATGGACCCCCAGGTGTCTGTCAGTTTGTTGTACCGTGGGGGCTTGTGTGTTGCTGTGATGCTGAAAGCTATGCCACCGGTATTATAGATACCAGCAGAGTCACCCATAGTGGACAAGTTTCAGCTGAGCTTCCAGAATAAGACAGACTAGGGAGAAGGACATGGCTAACCCACTCCTGAAACAATCAGCCACTGAAAACTCTATGAATAGCAAAGAAACACTGACAGATATAATGCCAGAAAACGAGCCCTCCAGGTTGGAAGGCACTCAAAGGATGACTGGGGAAGAGTTGCCTAAACAAAGTAGAGTCAACCTTAATGACGGGAATGGAGTAAAGCCCCGGGGACCTCCATTTGCTGATGTAGCATGACTCAAAATAAGGAGGAACAACTGTAAACATCCATTAATAATTGGAACATGAAATGTACATAGTATGAATCTAGGAATATTAGAAATCATCAAAAAGGAAATAGAGCTCATAAACATTGACATCCCAGGCATCAGTGAGCTACAATGGACTGGAATAGACCTTTTTTTGAATCAGATAATCATACGGTATACTATGCCAAGAATGACAGATTAAAGAGAAATGGGGTTGGAATCATCAACAACAACAAAAAAATCTCAAGATCTGTCCTGACGTAAAATGCTGTCAGTGATAGAATAATATCCATACGCTTACAAGGAAGGCTAGTTAATATGACCACTATTCAAATTTATACATCTACCACTAAAGCCACAAATGAAGATAGGGAAGATTTTTAATAGTTTCTGCAGTCTGAAATAGATTGAACATGCCATCAGGATGTACTGATAATTATTGGTGAATGGAATGCAAAAGTTGGAAACAAAGAAGATGGCTCAGTAGTTGGAAAATATGGCCTTGGTGACAGAAACAATGCTGGAGACCATATGACCTTTTGTCAGACCACTGACCCTTTCATTGCAAATACAATTTTTCACCAACATAAATGGCGACTATACACATGGAATTTACCAGATAGAATACACAGAAATCATATTGACTACGTTTGTGGAAAGAGATGATGGAAAACCTCAATATCAAAAGTTAGAATAAGGCCAGGTGCTGATTCAGGGACAGACCATCAACTGCTCATATGCAGGTTCAAACTGAAAGTGAAGAAAATTAGAACCAGTGTACAACAGCCAAGATACAACCTTGAGTATATCCCATCTAAGTTCAGAGACCACCTCAAGAACAGGTTTGATGCATTAGACACTAATGATAAAAGACCAGGCCAGTTGTGGCATGACTTCAAAGACATCATTCATGAGGAAAGCATAAAGTTATTAAAAGAGGGGAAAAACAGAAAAGATCAAATTACATGTCAAAAGAGACTCTGAAACATGTCCTTGAATGTTGAGTGCTAAAGTAAAAGGAAGAAATGACAAAGTAAAATAACTAAACAGAAGATTTCAAAGGGCAGATTGAGAAGATGAAATCACATATTATAATGCCATGTGCAAAGAACTGGAGATAGAAAACCAAAAGGGAAGAATATACTCTGTTTTTCTCAAGCTAAAGGAACTGAAGAAAAAATTCAAGCTTTGAGGGGCAATAGTGAAGGATTTTGCAGGGAAAATACTAAATGGGCCAGGAAACATCAAAAGAAGATGGAAGGAATATAGAGTCATTGTCCTAGAAAGAATTGGTGGGTGACCAACCAATTCAAGAGGTTGCATATAGTTAGGAACAAATGTTATCAAAGGAACAAGTGGAAGCTGCCTTGAAGGAATTAGCAAAATACAAGGCTCCAGGAATTGATAGAATACCAATTGACATGTTTCAACAAGCAGATGCAACACTGGAGGTGCTCCCTTGGTTTATGCCAAGAGATTTGGAAAACACCTGCCTGGTCAACTGGCTGGAAGAGATCCATATTTGTGCTTATTCCCAAGAAAGGGGATCCAACTAAATGTGGAAATTTTGAACAATATCATTAATAACTTATGCAAGTAAAATTTTGCTAAACATCATTCAAAAGTGACTGCAGCAGTATATTAACAGGGAACTGCCAGAAAATCAAGCTGGATTCAGAAGAGGGTGTGAAACCAGGGACATTGTTGCTGATGTCCAAAAGCAGAGAATACCAGAAAGATGTCTATCTATGTTTTATTGACTATGCAAAAGCATTTGACTGTACAGATTACAACAAATTATGGATAACATTGCAAAAAATGAGAATACCAGAGCACTTAACTGTACTCATGAGGAATCTGTACTTGGATCAGAAGGCAGTCCTTCGAGCAGAACAAGGAAACATTGCCTGTTTTAAAGTTACAAAAGGTGTGCCTCAGGGCTGTATCCTTTCACAGTACCTCTTCAATCTCTATGCTGAGTAAATGATCTGTGAAACTGGAAGGATGTGGCATCAGGATTGAAAGAGGACTCACTAACCACCTGTGTTATGCAGATGACACAACTCTGCTTGCTGAAACTGAAGAAGATTTGAAGCATTTACTGACGGTGATTGAAAAATACAGCCTTCAGTATGGATTGTGCCTCAACATCAACAAAACAAAAATCCTCACAACTGATTCAGTATTCAACTTTATGATAAATGGAGAAAAGATTGAGGTTGTCCAAGATTTTGCTTTACCAAGTTCTACAATCAACACCCGTAGAAGCAGCAGTCCAGAAATCAAAAGACACATTGCATTATGAAAAACTGTTGCAAAAGACCTCTTTAAAGTGTTGAAAAGAGGTCACACTGAAGATGAAGGTGAACCCAAATCATGCCATGGTATTTTCAGTTGCATCATACGCTTGTGAAAGCTGGACATTGAATAAGGGAGACAAAAGAAGAATTGATGCTTTTGAATTATACTGCTGGAGACAAATATTAAATATACCATGGCCTGCCAAAAGAACCAACAGATCCATCTTAGAAGTGCAACCAGAGTGCTCCTTGGAAGCAAGGATGGCTATACTGCATCTTACATATTTTGGACCTGTTGTTAGAAAGGATCAATCCCTGGAGAAGGATGTCATGTTTGGGAGACTAGCAGGACAACAAAAAAAGCAAGACCCCCAACTAGGTGGAATGACACAGTAGCTGCAACAATGGGCTTAAGCATATAAAAATCATGGGCTTGGAACAGTGTCAGGGAGTGTTTTATTGTGTTTTACATAGGGTTGCTATGAGTTGGACCTAACTTGACAGCACATAATAACAACAACTAACTAATGATGTTGTATATTTTTTCATATGCTTCATTACCATCTCTGCATCCTTTTAGGTGTTCATGTCTTTTGTCCATTTTCTAACTGAATTGTTTGGAGTTTTGTTTTTATTTTTGTTTTTTTATTGAGACAGGCTCTCAGGCATGTTGGCCTCAAACTTGTGATCCTCCTGCCTCAGTCTCCTGAATGCTGGAACTTCAGGTGTGCACCACTACTTGCTGAACTAGTCCTTTTTTGGATATATGGATGACAAATATTTTCTTCCAATCTGTAGCTTCTCTTTTCACTCTCTGAACAGCAACTTTCACAGAGTAAAAGCTTTCAGCTTTAATCATTGCAATTTATCAATTTTTCCTTTTATGGATTGTGCTTTTGATGTCATCTAAGAACTCAGCCCTACATTCAAAAGATTTTCTTCAGATTTTTTTCTAAAAGTGTTATAGTTTTATGTTTTACATATAATTCTATGTGATTTAATATCCATTTCGAGTTAAATTTTCATATAAAGTGTGATATTTAAGTCAAAGCTTACTTTTTGGTCTATGAATGTCTGGTTACTCCAGCATCATTGTTGAGAATCTATCTTTCCACCATTGGATTGGCTTTTGTCCTTTGTAAAAAATCAGTTGGGAGACTAGGGATATAGCTCAGTGGTAAATCACTTGCCTACTATGCACAGGGCCCGGGGTTCCATCCCATAAATAAACCCACCACCACCAACAGCAGCAATAAATAGTTGATATTAAAATCAATTGAGGCTCCCTCTCTTTTTAGAAGCCAGCATCCATGTCTTGGACACATACTATGATTCTTTTCTTGAGCACTTCTCTTATTTTCTGAGTGCCTTGCTTGCCTTAAAGCATGTACTATACTTTACCCCTACCTAATAAACTTTAAAAAATCAGTTGGTTTTGGGCTGGGAGTAGCTCAGTGGGAGATCACTTGACAGGAATTCTGGATGACCTATGTTCAATTCCTAGCACAAAAGAAAGAAGGACAAAAAGAAAAGAAAAGAAAGAGAGAATCACTTGAGTATATTTGTGTAGGTCTATTTCTGGGTTCTCTATTCTGTCCCACTGATTTGTGTGTCTAACCCCGTCAATATCACAGAATCTTGATTACTGTAGCTACATAATAATAGGTCTTGAAATTAGGTAAACTGATTTCTCCTGTATAATTCTTCTTCATCCACATTGGCTAGCTATTCTGTGGCAGATGGCTTCTCATGTACATTTTAGAATAAGCTTATCTATGTCTATGAAAACATTGCTGAGAGTTTTATAAAAATTGCCTTATTCCTATGATTAATTGGGGGACAACTGACTTCTTTACTATGTTGAGCCTTCCAATCTATGGAGATAGTAAAGAGGTCTCATCTTTTATTTAGGTCTTATTTGATTTGTTTCACCAGTGTTTTATAATTACCACCATACAAATCCTGTACACATTTTGTGAAGTGTGTACCTGAATAATTCATTTTCCTTGGAATGATTACTAGTATATATATTAAGATGTATATATTAAATATACATCTTTACATGGTCATTGTTAGTATATAGAAGTGTGATTAATTTTTTCTTGTTGATCTTATATCCTGCAATCTTGTTGAACTCATTTATTCTAGAGTATTTGTTTTGTTTTTGTTTTTTGTTTTGTTTTTGTAGACTTCTGATTTTCTACATAGGTAACTGTGTCAATTACAAAATGTTGTTAGGTGCCATCGAGTCAGGTCCAACTCATAGCAACCCTACATACAACAGACAAAACATTCCCCAACACTATGCCACGCCCGACTCCATGTCAGAGTTTCTCTGCTATTCAGAGGGTTTTCAATGGCTGATTGTTTTGGGGAGTGGGTTGCTAGGTCCTTCTCCCAAGGTCTGTAAAATAGAGAGGCTTTTTTGTGGTTGATGCTACTTAATAAGTTAAAGTAACTCTGCTCTGGGCTGGGATTTAGCTCAGTTGGTAGATCGCTGTGCTGCAGTCTCTGAGATCCTGAGTTCAATTCCCAGCACCACAAAAATGGGAAAATGACCTGGCAATACACTCCCAAGGCAATCCCGAAACAATTAGCCATTGAAAACCCTATGAGGGTCACTATGAGTTGGATACCGACTTGACAGCACCTAACAACAACAACTCTGCTCTATTTCTGGCTTACTTAGAGTTTTTCATGAATGGATATTGAATTTTGTCAAATGCTTTTTCTGTGCCAGTTGGTAGGATCACATTATTTTTCTTCAGCTTGTCGACATGGTAGATTATATTGATCTATTTTCTTATTTTGAATCAGCCTTACATACCTGGAATACTGGGTTACAGAATATAATTACTTTTATACACTGTTGGTTTAAATTTACTTTTGAGCTGAACTAGGGGACATTTTGTGGTTATGTCTTAATTTCGCGATTTTTCTTCCTTTCTCTCAAGTGTCAACATCTCTCATTTTTGATCATTGTATATGTTTCTCTTACTTTAAATTTCTTCTTCTGGTCCACGTGTCCTGGTAAATGTTTAACAACAGGCTCTCTAGGAAAAAAACTGATTGGCAGCATTTCCTCATGACTAATTTCAAGCAACTAACAGGATCTCAATTGCCCCTTTTGCGAACTAGTAGGAGTCAGTTCCAGTGAACCATTGGCACACGTGAATCTTTGTACCATGCAAATTTGACCAGGTTATTTCCTTGATTAAAACTTTTCAAGGGCTTTCCCTAACCTACTTAATAAAAAACCAAGTTCTGAGTAGGTGTTCTCAGCACTCTACCACTTGCCCTGGGTTTCATTCCCAGCACTGAAAATAAAAAGATCCTTAGTGTAGTAGCCACATTTCTTTGTGATTTAGCCACTGCAGATTTTACAAATCTTATGTCTCAAACCATCCAAACTACTACCCTAATGTCCCATTCATTTCAAATGGTTCAAAAATCTTGGCTTCATCAGGTTGTTTCACACTTTTGTATCTTTTCTATTGCTTCTCTCTATAGCTGGTGAACACCTATTTATTTTTCCAGACTCAGATGATGCTTTTGGATAGAACTGGACATGCACATTTTGAAATCCATTGAGACCTCCATCTCAAGCACCTGTAACTCCTTGTCACATCTGGTTTTTTTTATGTTCCTTTCTCAGCTACCAGCCTATTAAGCTACTTGAGAATGGGCAGAGTCTCATTCATCTTTATCTCCCTAATGCCTCAGGCAACAACCAGGTCTATAGATACCATTTAAATATTTATTAGAGGAAAATAGATTTAGACTAAGCCTTGAGAAGGAATTAAGAGTTGACTGGACAGTCAAGAGGGAATTGTAAGCAAGAGAACAATGTGTGCAAATATACAAAGGTATAAGAAGAATACTCTCTAGCTCCTCAGAGGTCAAGGTGTGTGTATGTCTCTCAGGAGTTTTAAAAATCAAGAGGCTAATAGTGAACCTATCCACAGTGGATTTCAATTATGATTAATGGTAGTAAGTACTATGATGATTTTCATTCTCTATTTCCAAAGGTACAGGAAGTATGCTGCTCTCTGATTAGGGAAAATACAAATGCTCCTTCTCTTGCTTTTCTTATCAATGATTCCAAAGATACAAAGATATCCCCCCCAACAGAGATGGAATGCAGTGTTAGGCAAGTGCTCTACCCCTGAGCTACAGTCCCAGCCCCTTCTCAAAATTTCTTAGTATATACAGTGAGAAGTATAGATTTAGGACATGTTTTAGAGATGGGGCTGAGATGACTTAATGATGGATTTGATGTAGACTGTAAAGGAAAGATGTATTATGGTTTGAATATGAAATTTCCTCCACAGGCTCACATGGTTGGGGCTTGGTTGTCAGTTTATCAGCTCTTGGGAAGTGATTGGATCCTGAAGGTTCTGACCTAATCAATGGATCAATCCATTGATGGATTCAAAATACAATGGTATTATTGGGAGGTGGTAAAAAGGAGGAATTAGAGCCTAATTAGAGGAAGTGGGTCACTGGGGGCCATGTTCTGGAGGGGCTATATCTTGCCCTGGCCCCTTCCTATAGTCCCCTTTCCTTGCTTTCTGTCCACCATGAAATAAGTTGCCTCTGCCACATGGTCATGCCACCATGGTGTTCTGCCTCACCACAGCCCAGAATTAATGGAGCCAAGGACAATGAACTAAAACCTCTGAAATGGTAAACTAAAATAAATCTTTCCTCCTTAAGTTGTTTGTGTGAGGTATTTTTTCACAGTAACACAAAATCTGACTAATACATATATCAAGGATGACTTTTAGGCACTTATTATTGTTTTTTTGAGACAGGGTCGCTCTATATAGCTCAAGGCTGGCCTCAAACTTGTGATCCTCCTGTCTCTACCTCTTGAGTGTGGAGATTAAGGCATTTGGATAACATATAGGCATTGTTCTAAAGGGCCCCATGCCCTATGTGAGATTAACGATCACCTGAATCCTCAGGTAATAAACAAATGCATACCATTCTATGGGCCTATTCTTTTGAAGTGTACCAAACAAGTCCATTAATTCATTCTACAGAAAACAGACTCTACATGCAGGATGCTTCTCCCCAAGATCCACAAACTAAATTATAAGATTAACTTAGACCTTTGCTCTTGATAATAGCTTTCAGCTATTATCCACTATTATTCCTTAAGGATGTACTGTTGCTTTACAATAAACCTGGCCTATACCCTGCTCTGTACTCTCTGTGTCTCATCTGAATTCTTTCAATGTAGAAAACAAAAATTAAGATACTGCTGCCAGTTGCCAAGACCCCATCACTGCTAACAGCAGCAAGGTGCAATGAAAGGAGAACTAAACTGGGATGCAAAGGAAAGAAAGAAACAGAATCATCATGACTCAAGTGTCTACTTAGACCAGCCAGTTAGGTTCATAGCAAAGTGCCATGGTCATTTCAGAAGTGAGTAAACTGAGGGTCAGTGATGCCGAATTAACTTGTTCAAAGTAGTATAACTATTAAGTAGAAGGAACAGAATTTGAACTGTACTATTCTGATTCAACAGACCTATACGTATTATTCTGATTCCACAACTGAGGAAGCCACAGTGCTCTGTGATCAAGAGGATTTGGAGGTAGAATGCCTAAATTTGATTCTACCTCCTGGACCTATCTGCTGTGTGACCTTGGGCAAGTCACTCCATCTCTCTGAGCCTTTTTCCTTTAGTAGAACAGTGATGATAATAAGAAGATCTAATTTTCATAGAACTTCTGTGAGGATTATATATAGTAGTAGAAGTGAAACATTTTGTACATAGTGACTAACATGGTAGCTCATAATAATAGAACATTATATTTTAAGGTCTAGATTCAGAGTCAGCAACTAATATACCCAGATAAGCTACAATACCTTCCTGGGCCCCTGGGTTTTTATCTTGTCTCTGAGTTCCCTTTACAACCACCACCAATCTATTTAGCTATTGATTTTATTCAATCTTAACTTTAAACATCTCAGAAAAACACTGACCATTTCCCATGAGCTGATTGAAGTCAGAAAGACTTTCCTTATAGTTGACCTACATCTGTCTAAAATTATTCTTATATGATATTCTCTCCCCTCACTTAGTTCTTCAATATTTAAAAGTACTACATAAACATTTACCATGGAACCAAATATCTAGGCAATTCAATCATTCTCTCATTGCTTTCATTGCTCCTTTCTAAATTAATTCTAGTTGACAAACCTCAGTAGGCCCTGATAATTATTTCTTCTAGAGATCTATGAGGTAAACTCAAAGACATGAAGAATGTGTATCAATAGAGGTCCTCAAAGAGTCAAGAAAAGCCCTTCCTGCCAGGTGCTGTGGTGCATGTCTGTAATCCCAGCAAATCGGGAGGCAGAAGGAGGAACATAGCAGGTTCAAGGTCAGAGGCAGAATGAACAACTTAATGAGATCCTGTCTCAAAATAAAAAATAAAAAAGGGGCTGGGGACACAGCTCAGTGGAAGAGAACTTGCCTAGAATGCTCGAGGTCCTGGGTTCAACCTCCAGTACTGAAAACAAAACAAACAGTATTGCAAAATAAATAAATAACCTTTTCTGTTCTAAGACACATCTCACAAACTACTCAAAAATTTGTTTTTTAAAAAAAGCAAGGTGTGGCACCGGGCGCAGTGGTACACGCCTGTAATCCTCTGCTAGGGATGCAGAGGCAGAGACAGGAGGATCGCAAGTTTGAGACCAGAGGCAGTCTGTGTAATTTAGCGAGACCCTGTCTCAAAAACGTAAAAAAAAAAAAAACGGGCTGGGGGTGCATCTCAGTGGTCCAGCACTTGCAAAGCATGCAGGCATGAGGCCCTGGGTTCACCTCCCAGTACTGGAAAAAAAAAAAAAAGCAAGGTGTGGTCCCCAGCTGGTATATTGTCCTAGGAGGTTATAGAACTGTGGGAGGTGAGTCTAGCTTGGAGGAAGTGAGTCACTGGGGGTGGGCCTTTGGAGGGTTTTTTTATCCTGAACATGTGGCTCTGCATTCTTTCTGCTTCCTGTTTATGGAGATTTGAGGTCTTCTACCATAGACCCTGCCTTTGTTGCCACCAAGCCTGTCCTGCAGCCATTATTGACTGATCTTCTAACTGTGAGCTTTCAATAACTCTCTCTTCCTTAAAAAAACAGGTGAGTTGAGTGGAAAGGTGTTTGCCTAGCATGCAGAAGACCCTAGGTTCAATCCTCAGCACCAAAAAAAAAAAAAAAAAAAAAAAAATCGCAAAAAAATACATATTTACCAGCTATATCCCTAACTTGTTGAACTTTTAAGTATTAGTAAAGTAGGTTTAGTGTGTAATCCAGTGGTAGAACACTTGCCTGGCATGTTCAAGGCCCTGGGTTCCATCCCCAGTACTCTTAAATAAATAAATGTATTAGCAAAATGACAAAATCATAACATGTTCTAAAAGCTCTCAGAATAAAGGGTTAATGACTGGAGATTTGGCAGCAAATAATAAGACAATTGGTTATACAAAAGAAAAAAATGAACTTTGAGCCTTCTACTATATCATATAAATAATCCAACTCCTGGGTTATTGTTGTTGTTGTTAGGTGTTGTCAAGTCATGTCGGACTCATAGTGACCCTCACAGGGTTTTCAATGGCTGTTTCAGGACTGCCTTGGGAGTGGACTGCCACATCCTTCTCCCATTTTTGCAGCGCCGAGAATCAAACTCAGGACCTCAGAAACTGCAGAGCAGTGTTCTACCAACTGAGCTAAATCCCAGCCCTCCTGGGTTATTAATCATGTAAAAATAAAGGCAAAATTTTGAGTAAGAAGCTGGGTGCTGTGTAATTCCAGTGACTCAGGAGGTGAAGGTAGGAGGATCACAAGTTTGAGGACAGAGGTAGCCTGTGTAATTTAGCAAGACCTTGACTCAAAAATAAAAAATGGCCTAGGAGTGCAGCTCAGTGGTGGAGCACTTGCAAAGGATGTGCAAGGCTCTGGGTTCAGCCCCAAAGTACTGAAAAAAAAAAAAAAAGAAACCTTTGAAAAAGAAACAAGAACAGCCCTTGACATTTAGAAATTGGCCTGACACAGCTAGGCTGTGTTATTCTCCCATTTAGACATGAACAGTCTCATCAAATATCCACTTCAAATAAGGTTACTCTGAGAACATGATAAAATAGACAAAGCAAGGTCACTTCATAATTTTGTATAAGCATTATGCCACCAAACACCTCTAAAATATCAAACACTTCCTACGCTTGGCCAAAATGAGTGATTGCTACTTCTTTACCAATTACAGCTTTATTCTCACAATAGTCTCCCTTCCTATACATAAGACTTACTGAGCTGGGCACGGTGGTGCACGCCTGTAATCCCAGTGGCTAGGGAGGCAGAGGTGGAGGCAGGAGGATCGCAAGTTTGAGACCAGAGGCAGTCTGCGCAACTTAGCAAGACCCTGTCTCAAAAAGTAAAAAATGGGCTGAGGGTGCAGCTCAGTGGTCCAGCACTTGCAGAGCATGCAAGTGCAAGGCTCTGGATTCAACCCCCAGTACCGAAAAAAGAAAAAGAAAAGACTTATTGAAATATCTAATCACTTTTTGATAGCATTCAGTCTAAACTGACTCATCTCTTTCTTAGACCCTCCTCCAAATCACCAAAGTCCAATACAAGATTCTAACAAGACCTTACTGAAACACCCCCTGATTCTACAAGGTGTGTTTTTCCTTTCTGCAATGAATTTTAAAACCTAACTTGTTCAATTGCATGTATGTTTTTGGTAGTCTTTGTCTGGAAGGTCTTGACAACTTTAAAATCTTTAGAAGAAAATACTGGAAGCCAGACATGGTGGCAAATGCATGCCCTGTAATCCTAGGCTTTTTATTATGAAAATTAAGAGCATTTTTTAACAGGTGAAGTAAGCAAGAAAGTTCATTTTCTTTTATTGGAAAGGAAACATACAGGAGGAAGAAAAGTTTGGTGAGCTCCTAAGAGGATCAAGAAAAAGAATACAATTCAGGGAAAAAGGAAAAATACCCTTCTATTTTAAACCATATTATTTTAATCTTAGATCACTTGGGAAGCTATGCTGGCTAAAACTGGAATTTATTAAGAAGATTATAGTTTTACCTGCAGTTCACATCAAGTAATTTCCATCCATGCTCTGTATCTACATCCTTAAATAGTTTTTAATACTCCCTTTTCCCAATTTCAATCTCAAACTTCAACAACTTTCACATAAAGAAGTAGATACATCTACTTCTGTGGGGGTCAGAAGTGAGTGGTGGTAATCTCAGTATATAATTGGGGCTCTCCTGATTAGTTCTGGGGTCTTACGCAATGCCAAACCCTGGGAAAGTGTTGAGGAGGATCATTTGTCTCTACAGCTTATCACTGAGGGACATTGTTTACTTGACATCTTCAGATTGACAAGATCTCTGTGGCTTCTGTGGTACACAGAAATCTCTTACAACATTTGTAACCCGAGGCTTTGCATTCCTCTCTCCCAGACTCACTAAGCAGCAGTTTCTCTCTGGTGTCTCACAGAAAGCCATGGGAAGCAAAGCTCAGGTCCCAGCTAACTTCTCCTCACTTCACCCTGCAACCCAGGGACGTCTCCTTTTAATCTTCTGGAAGTCCCATTGTCTCCCAAACCCAATTCTCCTTAAAGTGCTTGGAGAAGAGAAGCTCAAATATCCTACAAGGTAATCTGTTTTCAGCTTGGCCACATACTTCACAGAAGGCATTGAAACACAGAGCCTACCAAATGCTGGAAAGGGAGAAAAGGAAAGGGCAAAATACAGGATGGAGGGAACCTAAGATTTCAAATTATATCTGAAGGTACTAAAAATTTTTTTTAAATAGGATGCACAAATGCTAACCATAGAAGGAAAAATTTGGTGAATTGGACCATTAAAATAAAGAAGTGTTTACCCAAAAAAAATACTGTTAAGAGAATAAAAAGACAAGGAAGATATTTTCCTAGACTACTTTTTTTCATTTCTGGGGATAAAACCCAGAGCATGCTAGGCAAGCAATCTACCACTGAGCTACACCTCCAGCTAGGAGAAGATATTTTTAAATGCATATATCCAACAAAGAATTTATATCTGGAATACATAATGAAGTCCTATAAATTAACAAGGAAAACACCGTTCAATCAAAAAATGACTTAATAGTTAGTACTTTACAAAAGATGACATCAAAATGGACAATAAATATATGAAAAGTTGTTCAACTTCATCTTGAAACTACAAATTAAAATCATAATGCAATGCCAATACATATCTACTGGTATGGCTAAAATGGAAAAGATGGGCAATACTAGGTGTTGACAAAGATGTAGAACATCTCAATGGTGAGGTAAGAACATAAAATAGCATAACCACTTTGGAAAACCAGCAATAACTAATAACACTAAACTCTACTAACACTACACATACATACCCTATGGCCCTGCAATTCTATTCATATATATATATACACATATACATATATATATACACATACATATATATATACATATACATATATATGTATGTGTATGTATATATGTGTGTGTGTCTATATATGTGTATATATATATGTTGTTGTTGTTGTTGTTAGGTGCCGTCGAGTCAGTATCCGACTCATAGTGACCCTCTGTACAACAGGGGAAACACTATTGTCAGTGCTTCTCTGCTATTCATAGGGTTTTCAATGGCAGATTGATTTTTGGGAGGGGGTTGCCAGGTCCTTCTCCCAAGCCTACAGCTTATGGTGTTCTTAGGCGGTCTCCCATCCAGGTACTAACCAGGCCCGACCCTGCTTAGCTTCCAAGATCTGATGGGATCGGATGCCACAGGGCTACAGCTGCAGGCGTTTTATATATATAGGCCTATACCTTTCTATGTAAACCATATATATATATATATATATGAAATGTTCATTGATAGATGTAAACAAGAATGTTTATGGCAGCATTTCCTATAGTAACCCCAAATGGAAGCTACCCAATGCTCAATAACAGTAAAAAGGATAAAGTGTGATACATTCACACAATTGAATAACATACAACAGTGAGAATGAATAAATGATTTCTACATGAAACAACATGAGAGACACACTGCTAAATGAAGAAGCCAGACATGAGGAGATATACTAAATGATTCAATTTATATAAAATTCTAAAAGAGGTAAAATTAATCTTTGGTCTTAGAAATTAGCATGATGGTTACCTTTGAGATAAGTAGTGACTGGGAGGAGATATGTTGGGGGTTCTGGGCACTGGCCATGTTCTGTTTTGGAATTTGGATGCTGATTACATGCCTATGTTCATTCTCCCTCTCTCTTTCATTCAGTCTCTCTCTCTCTCTCTCTCTCTCTCTCTCTCTCTCTCTCTGTGTGTGTGTGTGTGTGTGTGTGTGTGTGTCAACAGGGTCTTCTTGTAGCTCAGGATGGCCTATACCTTTCTATGTAAACCAGACTGGCCTTGAACTCATGTCAGTCTTCCTGCCTCAGCCTATGAGTATGTTCTCTTTATCAATAGCCAGGTATGGTGGAGCATGCAGCATTCAGGAGGCTGAGGCAAGAGAATCACAAGTTCAAGCTCAGCCTGGCTACACAGCAAGCCATATCAAAAAAGAGGAAGATTTGTGTACTTTTCTATACATATGTAAATCTTCAATGAAATATTTCCCCCTAGGATCTGAAAGTGTAATTCAGTTGTGGAAGAGCTCTTGCCCTAGCATGCACAAGGCCCTGGGTTCAATCCCTCACACTGGAAACCACACACACACACACACACACACACACACACACACACACACACACACACATGCGCGCGCGCGCACGTGTGCGCGCACGCAGCTTAAAACAACAAATATGTATTATCTTAAAGTTTTTATGGATCTAAGCATGACTTAGTTGAATGCTTCTGCCTTAGGGTGTCTTACAGGGCTACAATCAAAGCATCAACTGGGGTGTGGCCTCATCTAATTGAAGGGGACACATTCCACAAGGTCATGCATACCAGGAGGCAGGGATCATTTGGCAAACTTCGAAAGTTGCCCCCTACAACAGCTTTATTCATAATAGCCCCATATGGAAATAGGTTAGATATCCATCAATGGGAAAATAAACTATGGTACATTCATACCATAAAATACTATTCAGCAATAAAAAGGCTGAGTAAAAGAAGCTTTATCCCAGGAATACATAGGGCATGTTTTAATTTATATGAAGTTCTGTAACAGACAAAACTTCTAATTTATAATGGGAAAAAAGCAGAACAGTGGTAACTTGTGAGATGGTGGTGGATAATTGGGAAGAGGTTTGCAGGAACTTTCTGGGTTGATAATAATGAGTGTCTCAATATGTAGGCCAGGCTAACCTCAAATCTAGCCACAGTTAAATTTCATAGTTACCTCCTAGGAGAGACAGAGGAGAAAGTGATATGGAGGTAATGCTCTAGAAGTATCTATAATGTTTTATTGCTTTTCTTTTTTCTTTTTTCTTTTCCTTTTCAGTGCTTGATATTGAACCCAGAGAGTCACTCATGCTAGACTAGTGCTCTACCAATGAACTACATCCTCAGCCCATGTAATGTTTTATTTCTTTGGAAAGTAAAAATATGGAACTGGAGTGTAGCTCAGGGGTATAGTGCTTGCCTAGCATGTTCAAGGCCCTGGATTTGGTCCCCAGCACTGAAATAAACAAATAAAAATAATAAACAAGTAAAAATATCTGTAGCAATTATGATGTGCCAGGAACCCGGCTAAATGTTTTATGTGTTTTGCAACTTGTTTCATCCTCAAATGAGGTAGGTATCATTGATACTTTCTTTTTTAATGATGCTAGGAATAGAATCCAGTGCCTTTAGCATGCTAGGCAAGTGCTTTACCACTGAGCCATATCCCCAGCCCCCTGTCAGAGGTACTAGGCAGGAAGTAAGGGAATAAAATGGGTATCTGTAGCCATTTGCTTCTCAGCCACCTGAGACATGAAATATCAATTTGACCTTCTTCTGAGACAAATAGCTTGATCTGGTGGTCAGTGCTTCCCTGGTAGATAACATCCTTACAAATAGTATGGTTTCTAGGAGATAATATCCTTTTTCAGATAACCTGGACTGTAACCTGTGGCACAAATGGTCTAATCTGTAACCAGAACTCTGTTTACATTTGAGGGCTACAGGTGTCTAGGGGAGGAGAATCTGATTTGAAGCAGGACTCCATCTGTGATAAAGAGAAAGACCTGTTTTACAGCCTCGGCAGGCCAGCCTAAGGAGTGAGAGAAATGTGACACACCTGAAGACAAGATTAAAGAGAAAAGACTATCTGTCCCCTTAATGAAATGTTGTTGTTGTCTTTGTTGTTAGGTGCCACCGAGGTCCCTCCCTTCAATGCAGAGTCCACAGTGTCTACAAATCATAATATCTGCAGCTTTTAGCAATGTCTACTGTGTCCAGTCCACAATATCCAGGGATATTTGCAGGGTCCAGTTGCTTGTAGTTTACAGCAATATTCAGAGCAGCCCACAGAATTCTGCAGCTGTCCACAGTTCTACACAGATGTTCAGAGATGCCCACAGCCTCATTGCTGAACCTACACACTTTATTACCTCCAATTCAGATGCATAAAGGCCACCATTCATTGATCTTCACTGCTGGACCTGCCTGCTTTTTAATTTCTATGTCAGAAAGTGTATCTCTCTCTCTCTCTCTCTCTCTCTCTCTCTCTCTCTCTCTCTCTCTCTCTCCCTCTCTCTCTCCCTCTCTCCTATCCATGTCCCCTCTCCTTAGGCTGACCTAACTCCTCAGCCTGCTCCTGCTCTTCCTTTCCTCTCTCTCCACATCAGCCTAAATCCCATCTGTTCACCCCAAGCCAGTCCACCCTGGCTCTCACTCTCTTCCTTTCAATTCAAAATAAACCATCTTCTAGGTTCGCTTCTGGGTCCATTTGTAAATTCATTTATAACATGGCCAAGGACTAAGGTTTGCTGCCCAATTCCTGGATCCTAGACCTGAGCTTTCCACTAACACCCCCACTTACCATATGAGGACCCCAAGGCTTAAGAGGTTAAATAATTTAGCTATCATACACAGTAGTAGATCCAGAAAGTCTAACAACAGAAAGCATATTCTTGACTACTGTGCTATCTATATTTTCTGTTTCTTGACTAGCCTTGTGGACTGGTGTCTGAACCCTGTGGAATAAGAGGTTTCAGGCAGAATATGAGAGGCTAATTTTACAAGGGACCTAATGAGACACAAGGTTGGGATTTAGCTCAGTGGGTAGAGCACTGCGCTGCAGTCTCTGAGGTCCCAAGTTCAATTCCCAGCACCGCAAAAAAAAAAAATGGGAGAAGGACCTGGCAATCCACTCCCAAGGCAATCCTGAAACAGTCAGCCATTGAAAACCCTATGAGGGTTGCTATGAGTCGGATACTGACTCGACGGCACCTAACAACAACAACAACAACAATGAGACACAGGATAACAAAGGTGACACAGAGTGGAGAAGGTGGAAATTAGTTTCACTTCTG
The DNA here is from genome assembly GCA_007922755.1 of Pedetes capensis. Taxonomy (NCBI): domain Eukaryota; kingdom Metazoa; phylum Chordata; class Mammalia; order Rodentia; family Pedetidae; genus Pedetes; species Pedetes capensis. The sequence continues at coordinate 48,761 of VMDO01011134.1, read as the reverse complement.
CATGGAACTCAGCATAATTCTAGCACCTTAAAAATTGGAAGCAATAAGAGATACAGCCCTTGGTACAGATGTTGGTGCTGGCCTGTGTTGTGAGTTGAATTGTACCCCCTAAAGGTAGGTTGAAGTACTAATCCTTAGTACCTGAGAATATGACTTAATTTGGATATAGGATTTTTGCAGATGTAATCATGTTAAGATGAAGTCACACTGGATAGTCCTTGCTCCCTTGCATGTTATGTTGTTAGGTAGTTCGGGGGAAAGTCAATCCTAATGACCCAAATAATTGGCCTGCTACTTCCACAGATTCCTAAAACTGGTATGCTGAAAGCACATTCCTAGTAACCGCACCTTCCTTTGTTCTTTTATAACTAGGTACCTAGTAAAGTGGAAATCTTTAAAAAAAAAAATCTTAATCTCTTTGATGTCTAAAGATGAAGACTATGACTTACTTTGGGCAGACTTTTTATTATCGAAAAATCAGTTTGCCAGTTCCGTCAGTTATGTAAATGGAAGAGAGGAAGGCCCTCTTAACCGAGGAATGACAAGGTTTCCATGCTGCCCCTCTTCTATCTCTTTTTCTCTCTCTCTCCCTTCTTCCCCCCCCTCCTTTCTTCCCTTTCCCCCTCCCTCTCTCTTTTCTTTATTTTAGTAATGTTATTCTGGGTTCAGGAGTCTTGGAGAGGTCAGAGATCAAACTGCACAAGAAGCTAAGAGGCTTTCTGAGAAGGAAGGAGCCAAAACTCCCATGTCTTCTGTAGATTTCGTGTTTTGTAAATCTGTTGGAGCAGCAGGAAAGAACACTAATAATCCCAAAGGAGAAATTACTCTGAGGGCATTAAGAATCTGGGTTGTTTGTCTGGGCTCAACTCTAGAGCCTAAAGGTTCTTGGGGGTTGGGCTGATTCTAAGGTTTAAACCTCCAGGACTGGACCTAACAGGTACAGTTGTGTGTTTTGAGAATCAACAGCTGAGCATGACTCTTCACTTAAAGAGCTGTAATCCTGGTATTCTAAATTCTTGCACTGTTCAGTACCAGTGGCAGATGGCAAGAGAAGCAGTGATGCGAGTGGACTGGTTGGATTTTCTCAGTAGACTTTATAAACTCTGCCTAGAGGTTATAAGTAGGACTCTTCACCTTGGAATGATTAGGGACCTAGGGTTTATGTTATGGGGAACAGAGGCTTCAAAAGGGAGATAGTGATTTCCTATTAATAAAAGCCAATCGGAGCTGGGAATATAAGTCAGTGGTGGCATACTTGCTCTACCTGTCAACTCCCACCCAAATTCCTAGGGAACAGAAACTAATTAGTTTAGCTTAGGCTAGCTGTGTACTCTGGTCCAGTCAGCAGTAACCTGAGAACGAGGCCCATTTCCCACTGAGTGGGGCTTCAGGAAAGGCTGTGTGAGAAGTAAATATGGAGCAGGGCAATTGAAAACAATGGACCTGCAATCCAGCCCACTTTTATGTTAGATTTCACAATGTGTCTTCAGTAACTACAATGACCTATATGTAATAGATGTCCAGCAAAATGTAATAATATTAAATCCTTTCCCAAGGAAAAATTAAAGCCCTCAATATATCCAAGCATTTTATCTCTTCCTTTTTCTCAATTGGGTGCCTGGTGTGGGGAGTTGAACTCCTAATTCTGTTCTTACAGTTAGGATGTCTTTTACCATTACTGTTTTGTTTGGCCTTGGGAAAAAAATCTCAGGAAGCAAAGAGGTCTAGCTCATTTTTCCCCTTGGGGCTGGGATTGAACCCAGGGCCTCATCCATGCTAGGCAAGGGCTCTACCACCCTGCTATATCCCCAGCCCACTATGTGCACAATGCCTAGCTATTGCAGAAATGAACTGAGGATTGCCTTGGTAGTCTGCATTCTGAGTTGTGTCAGATGGCAAGATCCACAAACTGACAGAAAACTCTCTAACCATAAGAGATATCATTAGGACCCTTTTCATGATCTCTGCCTAGCCTTCAAACCTTCTTTGGATAGTGAGAGGCATCCACTACTATCCACCCCCCAGAGAGTAAGCAGAGGTATTGGCCTCATCACCTTGTGTGTGCATGTACTCACCACAGGCCATTAAAGCACATTAGATGTTAGTTGTGTTCCATGAGAAGAATACTGCAATGCAGGATCAGCAAGATCTCCAGCTCTCATCCCAGTAAGAGGAGCAACAGCACGTATAAGCCAAAGGCATCTAAAAGGGATGAATCTTTTCAATTTGATATTTAAACTAGTTGTTGTTGTTAGGTGCCGTTGAGTCATGTTCGACTCATAGCAACCCTCATAGGGTTTTCAATGGTTGGTTGTTTTGGGATTGCCTCGGGAGTGGATTGCCATATCCTTCTCCTATTTTTGCGGTGCTGGGAATCAAACTCAGGACCTCAGAGACAGTAGGGCGGCGCTCTACCAACTGAGCTAAATCCCAGCCCCGTCTAAACCAGAGACAGGGCAAATGAGCTCCTTTACCCTTCCCTCTGTGCTCATAACTTGTATTCTGTCCCTCTTGATCTTACCACTCAGTCTATGAATAATAGGAGACACAGAAAAGCAATAGTGATTTGGGACTGTAACTCAGTGGTAGAGTGTTTGCCTACTGAATGTGAAGCCCAGGATTCTTCCCCAGTGCCAAGGGGAAAAAAAATTGGTGGTTCTCAAGTATAGGTCTTTCTTCTTCCCCGTACTCAGAGTACATTTAGAAATGCCTGTAGGTATTTCGGGTTGTCACACCCATGTGCATGCCCTTGCATGTGTGAGGGTGCTACTGGCATCTTCTTGGTAAAAACCAGAGATACTGCTAAACATCCTACTGCATAGGTTAGCACTCACAACAAAAAATGTCAATATGAGGCTGAGAAACCCTGGATTAGAGGGTTTGGAGCAGAATATGTCTTACTCTCACCCCCTTGATTTCAGGCCTCTTGTCTTTTGTACTCTATTCATACCCACTTCCCATTCCAGTAAAGAATAATGATGGAGAGATGGACATTTCTTTCCTCCCACCTGCAGAGGAGAAAAGGCATAATTTAACAGATTTAACTAGAGAAAGATGTCCAAGCAAGGAGGCCAATATTATCAATAGTTGTTGTTGTTGTTAGGTGCCATCAAGTCAGTGTCTGACTCATGGCAACCTTATGTACAACAGGTGAGACACTATCATCAGTATTTCTCTGCTATTCATAGGGTTTTCAAAGGCTGATTTTTTTTTTGGGGGGGAGTGGGTTGCCAGGTCCTTCTCCCAAGCCTACAGCACCTGGTGTTCCCAGGCGGTCTCCCATCCAAGTACTAACCAGGCCCAACCCTGCTTTGCTTCCAAGATCTGATGGGATCAGACACCACAGTGGTATGGCTGCAGGCATATTATCAACAGAGACACACCAAAATAGAGATCCCAATAGCAACAGCTTTTACCTCCCAATTCTTACCTAATAAATCTCTGCCCCCAAGAGAGTGATTAGATTGAGTGTCCCTAAATCCAATCATGAAGTTTCCATTTGGGGAGTATTATGGATTAAAGAAAATTTGAACTCCTCCACCAACCCCAGTAAGTTCAAACTTCTAGTACCCAGGCCTTTGTGTCCATCTAGAATGTCCTTTCATATCTAAATCTTCCAGATCATTCAAGGGCCACATCATTGTCACCCCTTCTCGATTCTCCATAACTCCTCTAAGCTCTTCTAAAGTGATTTGTTGTTGCTATTGTTGCGGTTGTCGTTGTTATTGATACAGGGCCTTACTGTGTAGCCCATGCTGGCCTTGAACTCATGGATTTTCTTACATCCACCTCCCAGAGTGATGGGATTACTGGACTTCTTTTATAATGCTCATTTTTTTGTATTAGTTATTTAAATCCCACAGGAGGTTTTTGGCTTTTATACATTTGGCTTTTATGAAAATCTGTGCAATCTTACATTATACATTAACATAACTAAACCATTTTTTGTGCTGAATTTGGACTTGAATATATTAGGTGACAATTTTTGTTTTGTTTTGTTTTGGCAGTACTAGGGGTTGAACCCAGGGCCTCGCACTTGCATGCTTTGCAAGTGCTGGACCACTGAGGTGCACCCCTAGCCCATTTCTTTTACTCTTTTTTTTTTTTTTTTGAGACAGAGTCTCACTAAGTTATGCAGATTGCCTCTGGTCTCAAACTAGGGATCCTCCTGCCTCTGCCTCCCGAGCCGCTGGGATTACAGGCATGCACCACCACGCCTGGCTAGGTGACAGATATTTTGAACTATTGCTTGTCAGCCAATCCTCCAATTCCTACAATGGAGCCATCTTGGTAGAGCAGATTTTGCTCAGCAATTTAAATATTTATTACACTTTCTCTTATTTTATAAAAATAAAAATGGAAAGCAAAAACCGGAAAAAATTATTGGACTAGGGGTGTAGCTCAGTGGTAGAGCATTTGCCTAGCATGCATGAGGCACTGATCAACACTAGCTTTAAAAAAAAGTTTAATAATACAATTTAGACAAATACTGTTAAACATGCCAAAAGCAAATAATTTTGAGTTAATTATATTAGAATATTTGGTCAATTAGAGATTTGATTGTGAAGGAAAAGAACAAGGTAATAGAATATGTACAGATGACCAAAAACACAGCATTGGAAACTCAGTCCAAAAGACACAATGTCCTAATGAAGGAAATAAAGAAGTTTTCTAAGAATTTGGACTGAAATTTAGTAGATTACTGATATATACATGTTTCCAGAATTAATGAAGAATTTGCTGCTCCATAGAGCTATTGAATGGGGAACAACTTATTACATACAATTTATGAACTGGATATGGTGGTGCACACCTGTAATCACAAGACTTGGAAAACAGAGTCAGAAGGACCGTGAGTTTGAGGCAGCCTGCACTACATAGTAAGACTCTGTCTCAAAAAAACAAAATAAAACACCCCAAACCCTTACAACTTATTATAATAATGTCATCAAGTGAAAAAGGTTGATTTGGACAAATGTGCCAATAGTGTTGAAAAGATACCTCAAAGTCAGCATGAATATTCCCTGCTTAATCTTTTGAAATCATTATCAATAAGCTCTTTTTCCTGATATTAAAATGAAAAATGTTTGAAGAACCAATGGCCAAAAGTTTCAAACTGTATTGAAGAGTTTGGCCAGGTGTGTTGGCACAGCCTGTAATCCCAGCATTTAGGAGGCTGAGGCAGGAGGATCTTGAGTTCAAGACCAGTTTGGACTACATAGTGAAACTGTCTCAAACAAAGAACAATGAAAAAAATTATTGACAATTTTAAAACCACAGATCATTTTTTTCCAGGCTCCTGAATAAACTGTGAACTCAAATGCTGGGACTTGGCTTAACCCTCTGGTTCAGGTTCCCACCTTAGATTGGCAAGTTAATGAGTTTAATAAATACATGAACTTCATTGTTTTTCAGCAAATATTTGCTGAGGTATGTAGAAAAGGTAACACAGTTTGTGAAAGTAAAGTGATTTCAAGTATAAGGCTCCCTATAGGTTAATTGGGGCTGGGATTAAGCTCTGCACTCTCTGAGGTCCTGGGTTCAATTCCCAGCACCACAAAAATGGGAGAAGGATGTAGCAGTCCACTCCCAAGGTAATCCTGAAACAATCAGCCATTGAAAACCCTATGAGGGTCACTATGAGTTGGAGATGACTTGATGGCACCTAACAACAACAACATAGGTTAATTATTGTTTCCAACAAGAAGTCTATCATCCTTCTCATTGTCCTCTACAGTCTTTTTTCAAAATCTGCTTTATGTTTTTCTTTTTATCATGAATTTTAAGCAGTTTGATTATGACATGCCTAAGTTTAGTTTTCGGGCTGGGATTTAGCTCAGTGGGTAGAGCTCTGCGCTGCGGTCTCTGAGGTCCTGAGTTTAATTCCCAGCACCGCAAAAATGGGAGAAGGGCCTGGCAATCCACTCCCAAGGCAATCCTGAAACAGTCAGCCATTGAAAACCCTATGAGGGTTGCTATGAGTCGGATACTGACTTGACGGCACCTAACAACAACAAGTTTAGTTTTCTGTGTGTTTCTTTTGCTTGTTTTTAAAACTTTCTTGGATATGTAGTTTCTAATTTTCAACAAATTTGGAGAAATTTCAGCCATAATTTCTTCAAATACATTCTACAAATTCCTCCTCATATATTAGGTCCCTTGAAGTTGTTTCACAGTTTACTTATGTTCTGTTCACTTGTTCAGTCTTTTCTTTCTCTGTTTCATTTTGGCTAGCTTCTCTTGCTAGGTTTTCAAATTCATTAATCTTTTCTTCTGCAACATATAATCTGTTATCCTTTCTAGTATTTCTTTCATCTCAGACAATGCATTTTTCATCTCTAGGAGTTCAGTTTGGATCTTTTATAAATATCTTCCATGTTTCTCCTTAGCATGTTCACTCTTTCTTCTACCTTAGTCAACATATAAAATATGTTTATAATAGCTGCTTAAATGTCTTTTTAAAATAATTTTATCATCTGTTTAATTTCTAGGTATCTTTCTGTTTATTGACTTTTTTTCCTTACAGGATTGGTTGCATTTTTCTGCTATTATGTATGCTGGATACACACACACACACACACACATTTTGATACAGGGTCTTGCTATGTAGCCAGATTTTGGGATATTCCTGCCTCAGCTTTAAAAGTGCTGAGATTACAGGTGTGCACCACCACACCAGGTACATGTTACTTAATTTTTTGAGCCTTAGTTTTCTTATTTGTAAAATGAGAATAACAATATTAGTTACTTCAGGATTTTTGTGGTGATTTCATGAAAGTGTTTAAAAATGCTTGACATACCATGCTCAATAAGTTTTTTGTTTGTTTTCCGAGTTTGCTTTTGAGTTTGTTTGCTTTCATTTTTTGAGTCAGGGTCTCGCAGTTAGCCCAGGCTGGCCTGGAGCTTGCTATGTAGCCCAGGCTGACCTTAAAGTCATGTTGATCCTCCTACCACAGCCTCCCAAGGGCTAGAATTACAGATACGTACCACCACACCCAGCATGTTTAATAGGTTTTAACTAATAATATTCATCTGAATATATGTTGTACATACCTTATTTGTTTTGTGCTTCCTTCAGTTATTTTAAAATTTTTACTTTTTCTTTTTTCTTCTTTTTTTTTTAGTTTTTTGAGACATGGTCCTGCTAGGTAGCCCAGACTGGGTTGGAATTCATCTCGTGATCTTCCTGCCTCAGCCTTCTGAGTGCTGGAATTACAGGTGTGTGCCACCACACTCAACTGATAATTTTTTTGTTAAATACACACAAACACACACACACACACACACACACGGTGCCAAAAATGTATACACATTTTAAGATATGTTATCTATGTATATTACTTTTTGAAGTTTAATTGAATTATGGTAGCAATATGTATGTAGTATGATGTTTGCTCAAAAGATGTTAATCAAATGAATGCTAGCCCCACCATGCAACAGACAACTTAGTCAATGAAAATGGCAGAAGAATGGTTGCTTGGTTGTTCAAGGAGCACAAGACCATTTTGAACTGGTATTTGGAATTTGAGAACATTGTAGAAGTACAATGACAATGGAGGTGTGAGTATGCAACAGAACCTCTAATGCACCTAATAATTGCATGCATTCACGATAAGTTTGAGACGCATGGTGCTATGTATGATATACACAAGGGAAGATCAGAGAGGTTTTGCACAAGTCCCACTTCTTCTGCTTTGGTAACCACTTTGAGAACCTCTTGTAATTGCAGAAGTCAAATGTGACTTGTATTCTTCTTTTGTTATTGATATATATTGAGTATTACAATTTTTTGCAGTACTGGGGGCTGAACCCAGGCCTTGCACATACATTGCATGTGCTCTATCATCTGGATCCCTAGCCCCTTTAAAATTTTGTTTTAAATCTTGAAACAAGGCCTCACTAAATTACACAGGCTATCTCTGGGCTCAAACTTGTGATCCTCCTGCCGTGGCCTTCCAATTGCTGGGATTACAGATGTCTGCCACCATGCTCAGTTAAGTGTTACAATTTTAAACTTTCTTAAAAGGTGTATACTTTTTGGCACACACACACACACACAGAGAGAGAGAGAGAGAGAGAGAGAGAGAGAGAGAGAGAGAGGGAATATATATATACATATATATATGTATGTATATATACATACATATATATTTGTTGTTGTTGTTGTTAGGTGCTTTTGAGTCAGGTCTGACTCATAGTGACCCTATGTGCAACAGAATGAAACACTCCCTGGCACTATGTCAGTGCTTCTCTGCTATTCACAGGGTTTTCAATGGCTGATTGTTTTGAGATTGTTTCAGGAGTGGGTTGCCAGGTCTCTCTCCTATTTCTGTGGTGCTGGGGAATGAACCTGGGGTCTCAGAATGTACAGAGTGGCACTCTACCAACTGAGCTAAGCTTCAGCCCCATATACATATACACATATATTTGCAGTGCAGGGATTGAACCCAGGGCCTCATGCATGCTAGGCTAGTGCTCTACCACTGAGATATATCCTTATCCCTGATTAGTTTTTATTGGGCACCAAATTTTGCAAATTTTACCATGTTGGATTCTGAATTTTATTTATTTTTAAAATTCCTTTAAATAACTTTGAGCTTTGTTTTAGGACACAGTTAAATTATTTGAAAATCATTTTTATCCTTTAGAGTTTGCTTTGAAGTCATGGTAAATGGGACCAGAGTAGTTGATCAGACCAGAGTAGTTAATCTGAAGCTAATTTTGTCTTTCTACTGAGACAAAGCCTGCAGCTGTAGCCCTGTGGCATCGGATCCCATCAGATCTCAGAAGCTAAGCAAGGTTGGGCCTGGTTAATACTTGGATGGGAGACCGCCTGGGAACACCAGGCGCTGTAGGCTTGGGAGAAGGACCTGGCAACCCACTCCCAAAAAACAATCAGCCATTGTAAACCCTATGAACAGCAGAGAAGCACTGACAATAGTGCTTCCCCTGTTGTATGTAGGGTCTCTATGAGCCAGATACCGACTCAACGGCACCTAACAACAACAACTGAGACAAAACCCCTGAGAGCCCTTCCTGAGGGCTGGGATTTAGTTCAGTTGGTAGAATGCTGCTCTGCAGTCTCTGAGTTCCCGGGTTCGATCCCCAGCACTGTAGAAATGGGAGAAAGATGTGGCAATCTACTCCTGAGGGAATCCCAAAAACAATCAGCCATTGAAAACCCTATGAGGGTTGCTATGAGTTGGACATGACTCAATGGCACCCAACAACAACAACCTTTCCTGATGCCCCATGTATCACAGGTTTTTCCACTCTGAATATTGAAAATGAGAATTATTCCAGCTCCACATGACTCCCTCCCCTCATTTTTTTTTGAGACAGGGTCTCATTGTGGAGCCCAGGCTGGACTCAAATTTGTAATCCTCCTGCCTCAGCCTCCTTATTACCAGGATTATAGAGGTGCATCATCATGCCTGGCTAAGAATTTTTACCTCTGCTCTTTCCAGGGATTCTTTCCTTTGCTTTAGATAGTATCTTCTCACACATGTGCTGATCAGGACTCAGCTGGAGACTGGAAAGGAAATCTCTGCAGGTTTCTGGAGCTCTTCTTGTATGCAGCTTTTTACTTTCCATGCAGCTCTTCTTTATCTGGTATTTTACTTTATGAATTTTAGACATCATGGCTTCACTGAATCCTCAGCTCCATCTACTTATCTCAGAGAGCTCCATTAGGATTCCTCTTCCTTGCACCGTGGTATTAAAATTCTAAGAGTAAAATGAGGCAATCATTGGAGTAAACTGGGGCAATCGTTGTTAGGTGCCATCAAGTTGGTGTCCAACAAATAGCGACCCTAGGTACAACAGGCAAAACACCATTGTTAGTGTTTCTATGCTATTCATAGGGTTTTCAACGGCTGATTGATTTTTGGGAGTGGGTTGCCAGGTCCGTCTCCCAAGCCTACAGTGGTCTCCCATCCAAGTACTAACCAGGCCTGAGCCTGCTTAACTTCAGAGATCTGATGGGATTGGATGCCACAGTGGTATGGCTGCAGGCAGGGGCAATTATAGAACTACTTCGTTTCCTATCTCACAGGGCTCACTGCTCTGTACCACTTGATAGCTAATGCCCACAAACCTTTCTTTCATATATTTTGTCTGATTTTTAAATTATTTAAAGCAGAGAATAAATCTGATTCCTATTATTGTATTATGACTGTAAGCCCACCAAAGGACTTTAAAAAGGTGAATGACATGGATGGATCCTTGTCTTAGAAAGATCACTGATGGCTGATGTGAGAGATGGAGTGGTAGTACTTGATAATGGACAGAGAAATTGGCAAGGAGGTTGTTAGAGTTTAGACTCATTTAAACAGCATCAGAGAAATCTGGCAACAAGAAGCACAAACTCATCTAGTCCCAGAAAATATTGCAGGACTGTTTTCCAGAAAGGAGAAGGATGGGTGAAAGAAATGCTGAGCTCCAAACCCCATACACAGGACAGATTACACAGATAATAACAAGCCAGATCAGTCATCCAAACCATGGAACTAGATGAGAAATAACTTTCAGGCACCAGTTCTGAGAACGAGATAATGCAGAAACAGCTACCCAGGAGGTTTGACATTTTAGCTTGTGCATTAAAAATTCCCTGTGAGTGAATGAATGAATGAGTGCCTGTAGCACTTATTGCAAGCAATATATGCATAATTAGTTGTTCAATGTCTGTGATAATTTTATTTTCCTTTCCTTCTTTTTCTTTTCTTTTCCCTCCATTTTCCTTCCTTCCTTCCTTCTTTCCTTCCTTCCTTCGTTCAAAAAGTTCTCACCATACTCAGGTTGGCCTCAAACTCACAATCCTCTTGCTTCGGCCTCCTGAGTACTGGGATTACAAACATGCCCCATCATACCTACCTCTGTGATAATTATTGAACTATCATTTTTCTTTTCACTTGTTTATGCCTTATCTCTTCATCTGCATTCTAAGTAAGCCAGAGGCATGGACAATAATTGTGTGCTTGTCTTTTATTCCAAGTAGCAATGTCACTGGTGACACAGCAGGGAGGTACAGCTCAACATGGCACTTAGCCCAAGGAGCTCCCTAGTTGGATCCTCCATTCAGGTTAAGCTGGGTCTTTGGCCTCATCACAGAAAAGAATTTCAGGATAAGTAAGCAAGAGTGAAACGAAGTTGTAGAGTTTATTAAGTCCCCCCTTTCGAATATATGTGAGCCCTCAGAGAGAAATAGGTATCCAAGACATGGACATGGGCTTCCCAGGAAAGCCAAAAAGAAAAGCCCTTGGCCACGTGTTCTCTCTAGATTTCTTTAATCTAGGGCATGCCCCATATGATACCCACCCTGGTTGCCCAGCTCTGGGCACCGAGTGTGATGTGAGCCTCAAGCACCTAGAAAGGCCCTTGTCATGGGCTAGGGAAGTGCTGATAAGATCAAAAGGAAAGGTTCCATTATTTAGGTTTAAGGAAGTGCTGATAAGATCAAAAGGAAAGGTTCCATTATTTAGGTTTAAGAAAAAAGTCATGAGGGAGTTCCCTGGGCCTGTCTCAAAGCAGCATAGAATTACAGAGGGGAAAACAAAGTCAAACTCAAAGGTTACATACGTTTTTGATTCCAAGCATGGCTTATTACTATTTTAACATTTTCGTTATTTAAAATGTCTCCCCCAAATAACATTTCCATACAGGCAGTCCTCATAGCAGTTTTTGGTAGTTGTGTTAAAGTGTTCAACTCTTAGCTGATGAGACTCAAAGCAGATTCAGGGGTGAAAGCTCTTTTCTTTTCTTTTCTTTTCTTTTCTTTTTTTTTTTTTTTTTTTTTTTTTTTTTTTTTTTTTTTTTTTTTTTTTTTTTTTTTTTTTTGCTTTCATTTCATTTCATTTATTTTTCTCTCTTTATTGGTGGTGAGGATACTTGGTATCTATGCTCTTAGCAATCTTCAAGAATAAAATACATCTTAAAAATAAAATACATTCATACGTCAATACACTATTAACTATGGTCACCTTGTTATATAATAGATCTCTTGAAGTTATTTTTCCTGTCTAACTGAAAGTTTGTATCCCTTGACTAACATCTCCCCGATCTCTGCCACCCCATCTTACTGGTAACCACCATTCCACTCTACTATTTTAGGTTCCACATATAAGTGGGATCATGAAATATTTTTTGAGCCTGGCTTATTTCACTTAACATAATGTTCTCCGGGTTCTTCCGGGTTGCCACAAATGACAGGATTTCCTCCCTACCCCCAGCACCACAAAAATGGGAGAAGAATGTGGCAATCCTGTGGCAATTCCTGAAGCAATCCTGAAATAATCAGCCATTGAAAACTCTATGAGGGTTGCTATGAGTTGGACTTGCCTTGAGGGCACCTAACAACAACAACAACAACATCATGGGGATACAATTTAGGGTTTCATGAATACTAGGCAAACACTCTACCCCTGAACCACACCTCCAGCTCTAGGATTTCCTTCTTTTTATGGCTGAATAGTATTCATTGTATTTACATACCACATTGTCTTTAGCCCTTCATCCACTGATGGACACTTGTTGTTAGGTGCCATTGAGTCGGTATCCAACTCATAGCGACCCTATGTCCAACAGGTGAAACACCATTATCAGTGTTTCTCTGTTATTCATAGGGTTTTCAATGGCAGATTGATTTTTGGGAGTAGGTTTCCAGGTCCTTCTCCCAAGCCTACAGTATCTGGTGTTCCCAGGCAGTCTCCCATCTAAGTACTAACCTGGCCCAACCCTTTTTAGCTTCGAGATCTGATGGGATCGGAAGCCACAGAGCTATGGCTGCAGGCTGATGGACACTTAGGTGGATTCTATATCTTGGCTATTGAGAATAGTGCTGCAATAAACATGGAAATGCAAATGTTTCTTAGATGTACTGATTCAATTTCCTTTGGCTATGTACCTGAGACAGGGTAGAAAGACAGTGAAAATTTAGGGGACATTGGAAGGAAAGAGCCTTCACCCTGGGATCTGATTTAAGTCTCATTGCCTGAGAATCAAAGATTTCAATGCAGTTAAAAGAGAAATCTGCTGCCAAGTGCAGTGGTGCATACCTATAATCCCAGTAACTCAGGTGGTAGAGGCTGGAGGATCACAGGTTTGAGGCCAGAGGCAGCCTGTGTAACTTAGAAAGGCCCTGTTATCAGTTTTAAAAAGTAAAAAAGGGCCTGCAGATACAGCTCAGTGTAGAGCACTTGCAAAGTATGTGCAAGGCTCTGGTTTCATCCCCCTACTACTGCAAAACAACCAACCAACCTGCTGTGAAGACTGCCTGCATAGAAGCACTATTTTGGGGAGATATTCCAAATGAAAATGTTAAAACAGCCATGTTTCAGATAAAGGTAACTTTACTTTTTCATCTGTAATCCTATGCTTCTCTAAGACTGTCATAAGCAAGATTAAGGATCATGTTTGCTATTAACATAGGCCTATACAACTTCCTTGCAAGAACTGCTTTGGCCACTTTTGACATATACTTCCTCACAGCACCCATTTCTTATCTGTCACCCTAAACAATGGACCTCCCGAATTATCTTATGATCTCATTCTCCTGAAGCGAAGTTCCTTAGGTAAAAATATACCAAAAGTTTCTATCTGATTTAGCAACCTCCTCAAAAGTTTCTATCTTATTAGCTCCCTCTCTTTCTCATTCCCAAACCTAAACTTCATTCATAGAAGAGGAAATTCTTTAAGATAAAGAAGGATAGGTAAACCAGTTCATTTTTTTTCCTTAAAATTTTGCTTACCTTTGGATTGAATTCTAAATTACATCCTTTTGAGCAATATAACTTCAAAATGCAAAAATCATATATATAGCCATTGCAAAGACACCTAAGGGTGTCTCTTTCTCTCTGAATATTTATGCTTAAGTATATACTACCTCTTATCTCTAATTAATAAACTTTCTTTCTTTCACTCTGACTTGTCCCGAAATTTTTTATTTATTTATTTATTTATTTTTTGCAACAGAGCCAAAGACTGGACTTCACCTGAGTGGAGGCCCTGAGGAGGGGAACCCCTCAGGATAGATGGCAGCCCTGGACCACACGTATCACTTCCATTGACATACCCAGTAGTGAAATTGCAGGAAAAGTGGTTGTTTTGTTTTTGTTTGAGAAATCTCCATATTGTTTCCCATAATGTTTGTAGTGATTTACATTCCCACCAACAATGTGCAAGTGTTCTCTTTTCTCCGTATCCTCACCAATACTTTCTCTCTCCCTTCCTCCCTCCCTTTCTTCCTTCTCCTTCTTTCTTCTTTTGCAGTACTGGAGGGTGAACCCAAGGGCCTTGTCTATGCTAGGAAAGCTCTCCACCACTGAGCCGCACCCCCGGCCCCTTATTATTATTTTATTTTTTTATTTTGAGATAGGGTCTTGCTAAGTTGCACAGGCTGCCTCTGGTATGGAACTTGCAATCCTCTTGCTTCAGCTTCCCGAGTTGCTGAGATTACAGGTGTGCATCAGGGTACCTGACAAATCTTTCTTCTTCTTTTTTTCTTTTTAAATAATAACCATTCTAACAGATGTGGGGGAAAGTTCTTGATGACCTTGTTGAGGAGCTGATTCAATGCTAGAATCTGTGTTTTTCCAGATTTTTTGTTATGTGAGAAAGAAAATCAAACTTCTGTTCCTTAAAGATACTATTAGTCAGATTTTCTGTTCCTTAGAGCCCCAACCATTCTGAACTGATATGGTACATTTTTAATTTGATCACATTCTTCTAGATTACTTTGCAAAAAAGTAGTAGTGTTTCATACTCCTATCAGCAATGGATGGATCAAAGAGATGGACACTTCTCTGGAATTTATTTTTGTAGATGGCATAAGGTAGGGATCTAGCTTTGCTTTCTTTTTGCTGGCTAGCCAATTTTGAAAGGATCATTTGTTAAACTATCATTTTTTCACAGAATTGAAATTGAGATATATTTATATTTTCTGTAGCTATTGCTCTTAGCTTTTACCCCCCTCTTCCCAGGTTTCTACTGTCTTAGGAGGAGGGATGTGGCAAAACAAAAAGGTGTTTTTCCTTGCTCATTTCTTTGTTTTTGTGGTTTAAAACCTTTAGGAGAAGAGGATTAGGGACAAAAACAAAGTGTTTTGACCAGAAAATATAAAGAGAAGGATTTTATGCAAACTAAGGACAGATTGTGGCCCTTCCTGCCCTCTAGGGCTGGGGATAATGCAATACTAGTAGGGATATCCTTGGGTCCCAAGTAGAGGGAATCTGTGCCCTGCTTCCTGACACCATCCCTGGGTAGCCAGCAACACCTGGGAGAAAAGGAGCTATTCAACACAACCAAAACAAAAATTTCCACACCACTGGCAGGGCCCCAATGTAACAAGAGCCTGACAGAGCATAAAGGAACAATATGGGCAGAGGTAATGAACCTTTGAGTGCTAACATGTATGGTCCAATGACCAAAGGTTTAACGGACCTCTGCTCCCAGGCCTAAGAACTGTATAATAGCCCAGAACTATGGTTTGAGCCTGTAATGGAGTAACATCAAGAAGAATTAAGAGGTTATTTTCCAGCCCTAGGGAATGGGGAGGCTTGAAGCCCAAAGTTAAATGGAATCATAGACAATAGAGATACAACAAAATGTTTACGAATATCTGAACTAAACCAATTGGGTTTAAATTTGATCTCTGCCACTTACTGAGTTATCCAGGGTAAGTTATCTAACCTCGTTTGCATTTGGAAAATGATGTTAATAATGACATCTTATAGGATTCAATGGATTTGTATAAAGCACAAGTACTACTTAATTATTAGTGGTCATTATTGTTATTATATGTCCTAGTAGGTAGACTGCCTGCAGCCCTAGCACTGTGGCATGCGATCCCATCAGATCTTGGAAGCTAAGCAGGGTCGGGGCTAGTTAGTACTTGGATGGGAGACTACCTGGGAACACCAGGTGCTGTAGGCTTGGGAGAAGGACCTGGCAACCCACTCCCAAAAAACAATCTGCCATTGAAAACCCTATGAATAGCAGAGAAGCACTAATAATAGTGTTTCACCTGTTGTACATAGGGTCATTATGAGTTGGATACCGACTCGATGGCACCTAACAACAACAGTAGATAGAATATGATTCATACTGCTACATGAAAGATTTGTAAAGAGACTGTATTGTTTTTGTTTTTGTGGTGCTGGGGATTGAAACCAGGGTGTCACACATGCTATACAAGGACTTCATCACTGAGCTACGTCCCCAGCCTCAGTCAAGATTGTTTTAAGAGACTTTAACAGAATGTTAGAATAGATACAGAGGGGTCCATTGAAGGGAGAGAACAGATGAAGGAAAGGCAGGCAAGCAAATGAAGCCTGATTAGTTAGCTTAGAACACTGATTTTTCTGATTCCCGAAAGAATATATGTCAGATTGTACTTCTAAAAGAACTGAAGTTCTTCTAAAGACAGAAAGGCTGTTCCTACATCCCCAACTCAGGCTCTGTAGCTAGGACCCATGGGGACTTTGCAGAGAAGTTTAGACCCTGGACAATTTACAAGGTTTGAAGAAGTGATGGTAGTTTATTTATTTTTAGGCATGCTAAGGCAATCTGTCCCCTAATACATGCCCTGAGCACATATGGAAAGATTTTGTCTAGGAAGAGGAGATCAGACTCACTGGCAAGGCTAGAGAAGTTGCATTGTCTAGTCTGCAATATGGAGTGTTTTGAAATTAGTCACTAAGTCAAAGAGATCTGCTCACTTCTGAGGTAGGCAATGTTTACCCTTATGCTGGGGACACTCAGCTTGTGCTAGGAAGAAACAAGAGCTCCTGGGAGGACATTAATAACCCATAGATCATCCAGGTCAGAAATTCCCCCAGTGCTAAGGCTTGCCCAGAGAAAAGATCACTCAACAATTCACACCCTTGGAGTTACTGTCATGAGCATCCAGTGCCTAGACAAGAAACGCATTTTCTTTGCTAGGATGCTAAAATTTAATAGAGTGAATATGTGACTCAATTATTATTATGAGACAAAAATAGATTATTTTCCTTTCCTGTATTATTCTCCACCCCCTCAGTCAGTTTTGTGGTATATCTCAGGGGAAGGAGGTGGCAAGGCAGGAAAACAAATTTTCTACCACTCTTTCTACTTTTTGTGTTCCAAAAGCATAAACCCTAAGGAAAGGAGATTAGGGTACAGCAGCAGAGACCAAGTACATAGGCCAGAATACTAGAAGGAAGAAAGACTTGTATAAGCCTAAAAAAGATTCTTCTCTTCTTCATTCCCCTCTCCTTGGGGGAAGAGCAGAGCATTCTGTGGGAGCTTAAGAAATGTAGGCTGGGCTTAGCTTCTCCAAAGCTGTACCTGGATGGTGACAAGACTCAAGAGAGGAAGGACTGTGTGGAATGTCTTGGTAGACAGATCGATAGGTAACCTTGGCAAATAATTCCATGTCTCAAGAGTGTCAGAGACCTTAGAGAGGACCCCATGTGGTCAGAGGGCTCAGCAGTAATTTCTAGGACCTAAAGAACTAGAAGTAGATACTTACTTCAACCCCACTTTCCACATTCATGCCTGGGCACCTCCTAACATCTTCAAACTTTATTATCACCTGGGTTAAGGGAAATGACCACAAGGAACAATTGATACTGTTCTTACAGTAACTTGGTAAAAGGAGGAGACAGAGACATAATTTGAATTTCAGAAAAAGTTACAACTCTATCCATGGCTGGGCAGTCGGCTTTGACCTCTGAAGTTTGTCTCAGCTCCATCTTGTTGACAGAAGGAGCTACTAGTCTGTGTGGTAGAAAGGAGCCTGACAACTAGCAGGGCCATGAAACCAATCCTTTGCCCCCACCCCTATGGGGTACTGGGCTCTAAAAATTATTCCAGTGAAAGCTTTTGTGATCTCTTAGCACAAGAGGTTAAAAAATAACTAGATTGTTGAATGATGTTTTCCTGGGATAGTATAGAGCCAAATTACAAGTGGTTAATATAAGTCAAATTTTTCTGTTTGATGAGTAGGAACATAACAATTTCCACTTGAAAGACAGTGAAAACCAGTGGGTAGGAAGGGAATGTTCCCTGACATGCATTGGTGATTAGCCATAATTGCTCACTCCCCTTTCTGCCTACAGTAACATTTGTGGTGAGCTCTGGACTAAGTTATCTCAAACAGAAGGGCATATTTGTCAATAAGAGGTCTACATTCACAAAGGCCTGTACTTGGATGGGAGCAGACTTCTCTGATTTTCAAATTTCTAAAGCAGGGGTGGTCACACTTGTTGCTGTTGTTAGGTGTTGTCAAGTTGGGTCCGACTCATAGAGACCCTCATAGGGTTTTCAATGGCTGATTGTTTTGGGATTGCTTCCAGAATGTATTGTCCTGCTCCCATTTTTTCAGTGCTGGGAATCGAACTCAGGACCTCAGAGACTGCACAGGAACGCTCTACCAACTAAACTAAACCCCAGCCTGGTCACATTACTAATAGTTATGTAGTAAGTATTTGGTGGTCAAAGGAGGACTGCTTAGAATAGTTCACATGTGAGCAGATTGAAGGGTTAACATTTCCAAGTATTTTTCTGTGTTGATTACATCATCAGGCTCAGACAAAGGCAGAGGGGCAGAGTCACAATTGAGCTAGGTGGTTTTTGAAGGTGAATGTGTGTGTGTGTGTGTGTGTGTGTGTGTGCAGAAATAGATTGAAAAATATTGAGAAAATGGTGGCCACAAATTTCTACTTACCATCTCATGAGTCAGGACTTTTGGAGTCTCCTCCTCTTTTTTTTTTTTTTTTTTTTTGGTACTTAAAGGCTGTGCTGGGCATATATTTACATATTTTTCAAGTGCTCTGCCACTGGGCTGCACCTGCCGGTCCACTTTGTTTTCTTTCTTACCTTGAGTCAGGGTCTCACTAAGTTATGCAGGTTGCTTCTGGCCTTGACCTCGCCATCCTCCTGCTTCCACCTCTCAAGTTGTTGGGATTGCAGGCATAAGCCACTGCACCTGGCTAAGGGCTGGAATCTTTGAAACTAACCTTTGGTGATTGGCTACTCTTCCAGTGTTTTCCCCCAAGTAGTCAGTAACTCAACAGGGAAAAAGGACTAAATTCAGGGGCAGCAATGTAAGGAGGAGCGTGGGATATCCCAACAAATTTTCAGCTGAGTGAGAATGCAGAAGCCGTTAAGGTACAGGTGCCGGTATTACTTAGAGAAGCCACATTTGTTCTTCCAGTCTGTCAGGAAGAAAGCCACAGGTGAAATGGCTGGACCTCATACCCCTGATGATTGTTCCCTCAGTGTCTCCCTCTATAGTCAAAATTGTAAAATGGGAGTTTGAATTTATTAAGGGCATCGTCTGAGTTTCTTACTGTTCTGGCAATACTGGGATTAATAAGTGAGTTTTGAAAAAAAAAGAGCCAGAGACAATAGCGAAGGCTACAAAGGCTGGGATTTAGCTCAGTGGGTAGAGCACTGCGCTGCAGTCTCTGAGGTCCTGAGTTCAATTCCCAGCACCGCAAAAATGGGAGAAGGGCCTGGCAATCCACTCCCAAGGCAATCCCGAAGAACTCAGCCATTGAAAACCCTATGAGGGTCGCTATGAGTCGGATACCGACTCGACGGCACCTAACAACAACAACAACACAAAGCCTCCCACCCTTACACTCCATTTGTACCAGAGTTAAATTTATTGGCAGTACTTTTTAAAGAGCTGAAAACAGACTGAAGTTCTGGGTTGTACAGTAGAAGGAAAAAAAGTTGGTGCAAAGGGGAGAGGTTGGTATAACTCAGTGATAGGGCCAAAGTTGGGCAATTGAAAAGAGTAGCCGCATACCCTGAAAACATCCTGCTAAGGCCTGAAAGGCATGGAAAAGAAACTTAGCCCTGTTGTTGTTGGTGGTGGTGCCATCGAGTCGGTATCCGACTCATAGTGACCCTCATGGGGTTTTCAATGGCTGACTGTTTCGGGATTGTCTTGGGAGTGGATTGCCAGGCCCTTCTCCCATACTTAGCCCTGTAGGATCTTTTATTCAGGTGCTGCGACACCAGATGCATCTTGGGGGACTGAAAACATGCCTGAGCTCTGAAGAAAGTACACTTGGGCTCAAGTTTTAACTCCTCCACCCACAGAGTGGGAACTTCAGCAAGTCATGTCCATTTTCATTTCCTGAGCCTCAGTTTCCTCCTCTGTCAAGCCAGGATTATTGTGAGAATAACAAATACTTCTACACTGTGCCTCATACAGAAAGCAATTCTTAAAGCCTCTGAGCTGAGGTTAACGTGCAGTGAAAGCTGGAAGGCGGCAGGAATCACTACAAGCTAGAGAACCTGGGAGTTTTTCAGGAAGATGGACAGTGGGAGACTGAGAGCCAGCCTCAGGGGCAGGTGGCCGTTTCGCATGCGCGAGTCCTGGAGCTTGGCAGAGAAGCTAGGAGGCGGGGCCGGGCTTCTGAGGAGGTTGCTATGGCACCGAGGGGCCAGGGGAGGTTAACAGAACCCTTAAAACATTGCTCCCTCCCTCACCCGCCATCGCCAGGGCCGAGAGCCATTGTTCCCGGCAAAATGGCGTCTGTAATCCCCCTCCTGGTCTGTGGCCTAAGTAAGGCTGAGGGTGGGAGTGGGACTGGAGGTGGGAAAAAAACTACAATTCCCAGGGTACACCACACCGGCCTGTGAGGCGCAGGGCACGTGCCCAGGCCTAGCGGTTACATGCCGTCAAAAATCCGTTTCATTGCTTCTCTTTCCCATCCTTGCTTTAGTTGTTGTCCAGCCCCCGCGCGCGCGCACTGCGGCCCTAGGGGGCGGGGTGGGGGGGGGACATGCTGTGGCCGTTGCCCTCGCAACATAACGGGGAGACTGGTATTTGTAAATTTGTGCTTCGACTTCTAATCCCGAGGCCAGCAGGTATGGGTCTCGCGAGAAAAGCTGCGAGTTGGAAAAAGGGAGTTAGGGGTGGTGGGTAAAAAGGTGCTGGCTGGTCTCACACCGCCGTAGAGCTACAGCACTTAAAGGCTTGTAGAGAACTGAGAGTGGGCGGTGGGTGGCGAGGAAGTAGTGTGTGCTTGGATTTTTTTTTTCCTTTTTGAAAGGAAAGGGTAAAGCAGCTGTGAGACTGAGAGCTTCAGAACACACAGGAGGTGTCGCGCGTGGTTCCTTACTGAGATTTTCTTTTTGGAAGGGGGAGTCCCTTTCTCTTCGACGCGCATCCCTCTCTCCTGCAGCGTTGAAGAGGGAGGGGGAGGCGTGCGCACGCTCAAGTCGGCTAGCCACTGGGCACCTCGCGGCAAAAGGGGCCGTTCGGAGTTGGGGCGGCTCCGTTGCCTTTCTCCGCCCCTCCCCCCTTTCTTTTCCTCCCCTCCCTTTCCCGCCCCCCTCCGCCCCTCTCCAACCATCTGAATACCCTGGCTGGAGTACGCGTGCGCCCGGTCAGCTCCCAGGCGAGTGCGAGCTTGGGCTCGTACCCTGCGCCCCTAACCCCGCCCGCTCTTTACCTACCAGCCATAGCTGGCCCGGTGGGCTCGCGGGGAGACGCTCGCGCGCGCACGCGCACACGACGCGGAGCAGAGCTCTAGACATCGAGGAGGGGAGTAAGAAGCATCGGAGGAGGCGATAGAGGAAGAGGCAGTGTGTGTATGTGTCTCTTCTACGGTGTGGCTCGTCGGGGGGCTGGAGGAGGCTTGAGAGAGGGCGAAGGAGAAGTGAAAAGAGTCAGAGTCACCCTCTGTGAGAGCTTCTAGTCTGGTGAGGGTCCCGGGCCGGGCAGGGCGCTGGGAGAGGGAGAGGGGGGAGGCTGAGGGGGGGGCGTGTCTGGGATCGGGCTGAGAGATGAATGGGCCAGGGATGAATGGAAGGAGGCAGTGGCGGCCAAGAGTCTGTTCTGAGTAAGTGCCGTAGTCGGGGGCGGCTTGACCAAGGCAGGGTAAGTGCCGTCACCACTAGGTACTGGACGAGGCCGGACTCGGGTCTTTGGGATTGTCGGAGCTGCTGTCGAAGTGATCGAATAGGCTGGGGGAGGGTGGGATTAAGAGGGGGGAAAGTGGGGAAGGGCGGATTTGAGGTTGAGGTGCGTTTTTTTGTTTTCTTTTTTGTTTCTATTGGGAGGATGGCAACTTTGGGAGCTGATAGAATACCAGGGGACAGGGAAGGAGAGGAAATCACCAGAGGAGGACCAGGAGACGGTTGACAAAGGACTGACTGAGTGATCATTTTAAGTGAGAGTGAGGCTAGCGAAAGGGAAGATTGCTTCGGGAGTGGGAAGTTCAGTAAGATTTCAGTGTGTTATATTGATGGAAATGGGGTAGGGAAAGAGTGGGTTTAATCTAGACGTTCACTTGGTGTGTGAGGTCTATAGGAGTGGATCTGGGTGAGGGATATAGCAGGCTGTGCAAACGTGTTAGGTTCAAGGGGATTGGGAGGTATTCTTTGGGAAGGGGTGATGTGTTTTGTGACAGACATGTTGGGGATGGGAGGAGATGGTATGATAGGGTTAAGATGAAAGTGATGAGGTGGATTCACTGTACTGAAACAGGTTTTCTTTGACTAAGAGTGGTGAAACATTTGTGGAAATCCTGCACGTGTATTTCTGCATCTTGGGAGTTGATAGACATTGTTAGAATGAGACTGAACTCTTACAACTGATGTGAGTGATGGGTATTCCTTCTTAAGAGTTATTGTTCACTGAGACAGCTATGTGAATAAATAGTCTTTGAGTTGTGAAAATCCATGTAGTAGTGATTGCATCCAATTTTTGGAGGCTTTGGTACCCGTTTTTCATCTACAGTAAGTTATAATACCAAGAGAACTTTTGAAGAGGTCTTAGTATATGACACAGAGCCACAGGTGTCTTCTAGACAGTCTCTCTAATCCTTTGAACTGATGAATTGTAAAAATTGTTTAAACTTAACAGTCCAAGGGAAAGATACTTTGCATTAAAGCATAGCTAAAATACACTAAAGCTGATTTTGAATGCTTAAGTGATTCTTTTGCTTATTCTGAATTTATGTTATTTGAAACTCCGTGCTTGCTTTTTGGTGTGAATTTAAATTACAACAGATTACTTGGACTTTTTGTTTTCTGAATACATTAGTTTTGGTAAGGATGTCTTGTGATGATTTCTTTCTGTTCTGTGTCAAGATTAATGGTTAAGGATTTTAACTTTTCATGGGTATTTATACAAATTTTACTAACATATTGAGCTTACTTGGAAATGTTACAAATTTCAGAACATTTCTTGTATTCTGTTTTAATATTAGAAAGAATGTAATCGTTTTTTGGGCTATCCAAGTTTGAATACAAAAGTTAGTACTGTGTTCAGTCTCTCAGATTGAGATGACTAAGTAGTACACTGAGGATACCATAAAAGATATTCATTTTAAGAGATGTTATCTATGTATTACTTGTTGGAGTTTAATTGAATTACAATGGTAACCACTTTGAGCACTTACTGTAATTGTGGAAGTCAAACATGACTGTATATATTGAGTATTAAGTTTTAATGCTTAAAATGGGTATACATTTTTGGCACCCTCTTATATATTAAGTAGAACAGAAGTGTAAAGTCACCACAAGAGCCTGGAAATGTTATAGCCACTCTGCCAGGCAGAGTGGTCACCCAGTTTTGAATGAAATATTCCTACAGTGCCAGGATGTTCATGTATACAGGTATATTTGGACAGTGGGATAAGATAAGGCTGGACTAATAGGTTGAATTTGAGGCTGAGATGAAGGACTAGATTTACCTATTTCTCTTTGCTTTCAGGTATTCCTGAAAGCCTTTTGGCTCATCTTTTCTTCCTTTTGCCTGCATCCTCCACAAAGGTAGATTAGATGCCCCTCTTTAGAGTTCCCATCATGCTTTGCACATAATTCTATTACTGTACTTCTGTTATATTTGAAAGAGAAAATGAAGGTCAGAAAAATAAGACTTGCTCTAGCAAATGGTAGACCCAGGACTTCTGACTTCAAGACCAATGTTAATCCTCATATGGCAAGTCTACATTCATTGATATGATTTATTCTATAGTGTTTTAGGAGTTAGATTTCTGTAGTGTTGACTTTCTTCCATAAAGCAGAGATATTTCTGTTTTCACTAGGTTATCCATTGCTTAACCAGTTGATAAAGCCAATGGCTTCAAAGAACCATAGTAGACAGAAATAAAGAAAATAAGAATTTATATTACTAACAGATTTCTGGTTAGGTAATTGAATTAAAAATAATTAATGTAGAGCTTCAATTTTTGTGTATGTTTTTGTAGGAGGAAGAATTGTATGTAAGAAAAAAATCCTTCCTCTCATCTTAGTAGATCAGCTCTATTTGCAGATATAGCTGTGTCTCTTGGCTAAAAGCCAGAACTCTTTCAAAGGGGTATGTCTTTCCTGTTTTTGTTTGAGGTATCATAAAACTTAGGATATTGTTAGGAGATATTTTGTAACTAAAAAGGACATCTGTAAAGGCATTTATTCAGAAATTCCTCAAACTTCAAAGTCGAATTGATGTCATTTTTTAATTGTTCTGCTAGAGTTTGTTATGAGATAGTTGGTTGGGAAAATGTTGAGATTTATAGCAGAAGTGAGCCTTTGGTGCTGTATCTTTTAGGGATATATTTTTTCTGAACTTTCTTTTCCTTTCTTTTAAAAAAAGTGCTTGTGATTGAACTCAGGGCTTTGCACAGGCTGGGCAAACACTCTTAACACTGAGCCACATCTCCAGCCCTTTTTAAAAAATCATAATAGAAACAAAATACCTTGTTTTTGATGGTATAATATGGTAACTTTTAAACATTGTGTTGAAATTCAGTAACAAATTCACTATTTGAGCCATTTTAAATTATACAATTCAGTGATATTAACACTTTGACTACCAATTTCAAATCAAAATATATGACAATAGTATTTTATTTCAAGAAACTCTTCATTACAATCAACAAAACAAGAACATGATTCCCAAAACAATTAGCATAATATGAGTTTGTAAACTACCTTTTCCCACCACTTTCTTGATTTTTTTTGAATTCATACACACTCACCTTTTAGCATATGTGTCCCTATGATAGTCAGAGGATTTAAGTAGCTTTAGTGTATTGTGCACCTAGCACCATTATTCAAAACAAACAGTACCCAGTGAGCAGTTACTCCCCATTCTTCTTCCCTAGCCCTGGTGACCATTATTCAGCTCTCTCTATGACTCTGCCTATTCTGGATATTTTATGTAAGTAGAATCATATATGAACTTTTATGCCTCACTTCTTTCACTTAGCATATTTTTGAGATTCATTCATGTATGTATCAGTGTGTCATTCTCATTTATGTCTGAGTAATATTCTTTTGTATGGGTGTACCACATTTTATTTATTCATTCATGAGTTCATGGATATTTGAGATGTTCTCACGTTTAAGCTTTTGTGAGTAGTGCTGTGAATATTAATGTTTAAAGTTTTTTTTGAACACCTGTTTTCAGTTATTTTGGGTATGTACCTAGAGTGGAATTACTGGGTCATATATTGGTTATATGTTCGATTTGTTGAGAGACCACCAAATTCTTTTCTACAGCAACCCCGTTTTACATTTCCACAAGCAATGTATGAGGATTCCAGTTTCTGCACATCCTCACCAATACTTGTTTTCTTTTTTTAAATGGCTGCCTGGTTGGTGTGAAGTGGTATCATTGTGTTTTTGATTTGCATTTCCCTAGTAGAGTGCTGCTCCATTCATCCCCAGCACCACAGACACCCTACCCAGTACTGCAAAAACCTGGGAGAAGGACATGACAGCCCACTCCTGAAGCAATCCCAAAACAATCAGCCATGGAAAACCCTATGAGGGTCAGTATGAGTTGCACTCCACTCAAGGCACCTAACAACAACAACAATGACTAATGATATGGGGAATCTCTTGTGCTTTGACTCTGTATTTCTTCCTTGGATAAATGTCTATTTTAAGCCTTTTGTTCTTTTTAAAATTTGGTTGTCTTTTTACTGAGTTGTAAGAGTTTTTTTTAAAAAACTTTCTGGCTACTAGGTCTCGATCAAATATATAATTTTCAAATAGTTTCTTTTATTCTGTGACTTGTCTTTTTAGTGGTTTGGGTTTTTTTGTTTTATTTTGTTTTTAGTACTAGGAGTTGAACCCAGGGCCTCCCACATGCTAGACATGTGCTCTACCACTGAACTTCACTCCCAGCCCCCTTTTTTATTTCTTATTTTGAGACAGAGTCTCCCTAAGTTGTACTGGCTGCTTCTGGCTTTGAATCTACTATCCTTCTGCCTCAACCTCCCAAGTCACTGGGATTACAGGCGTATACCATGGCACCTGGTTCATAGTGTGTTTTGAGGCACAGAAGTTTTAAATTTGATGGGGTCCAGTTTATCCATTTTTTAAAATTGTTGCTTGTGCTTTTGGTTTTATATGTAAGAAACTTGCCAAATTCAAATTCTTGATGACTTATTTCTGTGTTTTCTTTGAAGACTTTTATAGTTTTGGCTCTAATATTTAGGCTTTCGATAAATGGTTAGCTTATTTTTGTATATGGTATGAGGTAAGGGTCCAGCTTCGTTCTTTTACATATGGATAAACTAGAAATTTCTAAAGTATAAAATACATAACACACAATACTTTAAATGTATATTAGTTAAATGAAGCTATTTGTGGTAATATCCAGTTGCTTTTTGGGCAACTGTAGGGGAGAAATGTTTTGAAATGCATTTTTTGTGGTGCTGGAGATGAAACCCAGGCCCTCACACATACTGGACAAGTGTTGTACCACTGAGCTATAACCCTAGTCCCTCTTAAATGCATTTTCAAAGGTTGTGCCTTAAATTTGAAGTGTGGGGATATTCCAAAGCTCCTATGACTCAGATTTTATTGTCAGAAAACTTCAGTATGGCAAGGTAAATAATCCTTATGCTGAGGTAATATAAGTGATTTTTTATTACGAATATTTTTAATTTTCAAATTAGTTGTATAGGATGAAATCTTTTCTGAAAACCAACTAGCAAAGAGCCAGTCATGGTGGCACACACCTGTTATCCCAGAACTTGGGAGGCTGAGGCAGGAGGATTGCACGTTTGAGTTGGAGGTCAGTCTGGGCTACATGGTGAATTCCAGGCTGGCCTATGCTAAGTAGTGAACTTTATCTCAAAAAAAAAAAAAATAATAATAATAAATAAATAGCCACAAACAGAAAGAAAAGAAAAGAACAAAAATAAGTTGGCTGAAGATATTTGGATAGATTCCAGATATGAACAATCATAAACTATATAACACCTAGATATGATTGCTTTTATGATATGCCTAATGCCAATTTCTGGTTAAATCACCCATAATTATAGACCAAATCTGTTTTTTTCTTTTTCTCTTCTCTTCTTTTCTTTCTTTTCTTTTTGAGACAGGATCTCATTATTTATTTAGGCCAGGGTGTCTTAGAATTAGTAGTCCTCCTACCTGAGCCTCCCAAGTGCTGGCAGGTATGTACCACCATGCTCAGTTATGAGCCAACCTCTTTTTTTCATGGTATCAGAGGGTTGAACCCAGGGCCTCGTGCATGATTTGCAAGCTCTCTACCACTGAGCTGCACCCCTAGCCCATTTTTTACTTTTTATTTTGAGACAGGGTCTCACTAAGTTACACAACCTATCTCTGGCCTCAAACTTGGTATCCTCCTGCCTTTACCTCCTGAGTTGCTGGGATTACAGGCATAGGCCACCATTCCCAGCTTTAGCCAGCTTCTTAAAATGTATCAATCATTACCTTGCAGAGACTGTTCATTTGTAGTTTAGGCTATAATCACCTATATACTACTTTATTTATTCAGGGATAATGTTAGGCTATTTTATATTTTATTTATAAAAATGAGAATTAAAGTTTAGCATAATACAATTGGTTGATAAATCTCAGCCTTTAGTTAAGCATAATTAAAATGTGACATCTGGCAGGGCACCATGGCTCATACCTCTAATCCCAGTGATTTCGGAGGCTGAGGCAGGGGGAATCACAGGTTTGAGGCCAGAGGCAGCCTGCACAATTTAACAAGACCTTATCTCAAAGTAAAAATAAAAAAGGGTTGGGGTACTTCTTAATGGTGAAGTGCTTGCCTGGCATGTGCAAAGCCCCTAGTACTGCATAAAAAAAAATGGGGGGGGGCAATTTTTTAAAACTAGAGGATGTGTTTTAAAATAAAAGTGGGAGATAGGTGCTTAATTAACCCCAAGACCTTTTAAGTGATAGTTAAACTCTGACTGTATCCAGTGTTGCCCAGGGAATGATTTTTTTTCCTTTTGCAGTGCTAAGGATCCAACCCAGGGCTGGGATTTAGCTCAGTTGGTAGAGCACTGTGCTGCGATCTCTGAGGTCCCAAGTTCAATTCCCAGCACTGCAAAAATGGGAGAAGGGCCTGGCAATCCACTCCCAAGGCAATCCCGAAGCACTCAGCCATTGAAAACCCTATGAGGGTCGCTATGAGTCGGATACCGACTTGACGGCATCTAACAACAACAACAACAACAAGGATCCAACCCAGGGCCTGGTGCATGCTAGGCAAGTGTTCTGCCACTGAGCCACACTCCTGATCTTGAGAAAATAATTTTTATTCTACGGGTTACTGTGTCATCTTCATTCAGATTTAGCCTGTAAAAGTTTCTGTCAAGAAATAAAAGCCTTTGAAGATATGTGGTTTATTTGCTAAGGAACCTCTCAAAAGTAATGATGAGTTACTCTGAAGCTGTAAGGCCAAGTGAATGAGGTATGTATGTATGTATGACATGTCTATGTATATGTATGTATGACATACACTAGGCACTTGTAGATTCTGCCATTCACTTAACAAATAAATTCTTGTGATGTGGCAGGGTAGGTGCATTAGAAGTAGATGTAAAAGAGCAGTGACCCTACCCTTTTGGAGCTTTCATTGTAGTGGAGGACTACAGATGGTCAACAAGTAATTTCAGAAAATAAATGCTAAGAAGAAAACAGTGAAAAGTGTGCTGGGATACTGCAGGAGGAACTTCTTTAGCCCAGGTGGCTAGGGAACTCTTCTTTGAGGAGGTGACTTTGAATGTTAAAAGACCAACTGTTGTTGTTAGGTGCCCTTGAGTCGGCGACTCATAGTGACCCTCATAGGGTTTTCAATGGCTGACTGTTTCGGGATTACCTTGGGAGTGGATTGCCAGGCCCTTCTCCCATTTTTGCAGTGCTGGGAATTGAACTCAGGACCTCAGAGACTGCAGCATAGCACTCTACCAACTGAGCTACATCCCAGCCCCAAAAGACCAACTAACATCTTTTAATCCAAGCTCCAGGCAATAAAGGTAAAAACCCTGACTGGGGCTACCTCTTTTCACCCTTTTCTCCTTCTTGAGTGTCTTTAAGTTTGAACTGGTTATATTCAATAAAAATTCTTAGTATCTCTTCTGTTGATTGAATCACAACTTAGGTTTTTTCCCTGCTATTTAAAATGGATGAGTTACTGGTTTTTGTTTCTAAGAAAAACAAAACAAAGTGAAAACAAGTCTATTCTTCATGAGAATGTGTTCCCTAGTGGAAATGTTAAGGGCTGGGATTTAGCTCAGTTGGTAGAGCGCTGCGCTGCAGTCTCTGAGGTCCTGAGTTCAATTCCCAGCACCGCATAAATGGGAGAAGGGCCTGGCAATCCACTCCTAAGGCAATCCCGAAACAGTCTATGAGTTGGATACTGACTCGAGGGCACCTAACAACAACAACAACAAAGTGGAAATGTTATTGAAGTAGGAGTCAACCTTGTTTCTAGCCTTGCCACACTGTGATCTTGTGCATCTGTTAGCGCCTATTTCCTTATTCATTATTAAACTAAAGCCCTACCTACTTTACAGGGTTCTTTTGCTAATCAAATGAGGAAATATACTTTATAATACATATGAAATGCAATGTATTCTATTAACATACTCTTTTGTGGTACTAGGGAACTGAATCCAGGGTCTTGTGCTTGCATGCTTTCCAAGTACTATACCACTGAGCATTACCCCCAGCCCATTTTTTCACTTTTTGAGACAGGATCTCACTAAATTATGCAGACTGCCTCTGGTCTCAAACTTGCCATCCTCCTGCATCTGCCTCCAAGTTGCTGGGGTTACAGGCATAAGCCACCATACCCAGATTTATTAATATACTTTTTTAATAAAAAGATTTCAATTAAGAAATGATTTCCCACTAAATTAAAGCTTTTATGCTACTACCCATCTGGTAAATTTTAGCACTAAATGTCTAAGCTCATTGATTAATCAGGGAAGGTTGGCTTCTTAGAAAGTGGTAGTATGTTGTTGTTGTTGTTAGGTGCCGTCAAGTTGTGTCTGACTCATAGAGGCCCTCATAGGGTTTTCAATGGCAGATTGTTTTGGGATTGCCTTGGGAGTGGGTTGCCACGTCCTTCTCCCATTTTTGCGGTGCTGGGAATCGAACTCGGGACCTCAGAGACTGCAGAGCGATGCTCTACCAACTGAGCTAAATCCCAGCGCAGTGGTAGTATGGTAGGAAGTATATTGGATTTGGAGCTAAAAAATAGGTTCCAGAATTCTCTCCTTCACTTACTAGCTCTGTGACTTGAGCAAGCCACCAAATTTCTCTGAGCCTTCCTAATTTTCAGAATTCAGGTTCATACCAAGTAGCTCTGATAGTTATTGTTATGAGTAATTGAGTAAAGTAGATGAAGTTCTTTTTTTTTTTCAGTGCTAATGATCAAACCTAGTGCCAGGACCTTGAATACCTGCTCTATCACTGAGTTGTATCCTCTGATCCCATGAAGTTCTTTTGAAAATTATAAAGTGAGGGTTGACAAACGTTTTCTGTGAAAAGGGCCAGATAGTAAATATTTTATGCTTTGTGGGCCATGAAGTGTCTGTTGGAAAGACTCAGTTTTGCTGTTGTAGCAGCCATGGACAATATACAATGAGTGAACATGGCTACGTTCCAGTAAAACTTTATTTATGGAAACTGAACTATGGATTTAAAACAATTTTCATGGGTCACAAAATACTATTCTTTTGATTTTTTTCAACCATTAAAAATGTAAAATCCTGTTTTAGCTCACTGGCTGCACAAAGCAGGCAGTCAGGTGTGTTTGGCCTGAGGGCAGTATAGCCACCTCTGCTATAAAAAGTTAGGCAGAAGCTGGGCGTGGTGGCACACGCCTGTAATCCCAGTGGCTTGGGAGGTGGAGCCAGGAGGATCACAAGTTCGAGACCAGAGGAAGTCTGCGAAACTTAGCGAGACCCTGTCTCAGAAAGTAAAGAAAAAAATAAAAGGGCTGGGGGTGCAGCTCAGTGGTCCAGCACTTGCAAAGCATGCAGGCATGAGGCACTGGGATTAACCCCCAGTACCACAAAAAAAAATTTAGGCAGAATAAGGTGTTAATTAGAGATGAGAGGTAGGTGATTAATACATAGAAATTGTTCAATTTTGATGAAAAAAGAAGATGGAGTTTATTTCAACCCCTTTTCTTATTTGGATCCAGAACTTTTTCACATAAAATGGGCATCTTTAATTGAGAAAATGATTTTGCCAAAGCAAAATTGGAAGATGGAAGCAAGGAAAAGATGGTTTTAGTGTTATAATTTTCCAAGGACTATGATAAGTTGTGTAATGTATACACCTGTACAATTCAGGGTTGTATCTACTATGTGCATGTGGCTCCACATTATATATGGCCCCTTATTAGGAATAGTTATAAGTGAGCTTGGGAATGAGATGCCTATGTTGAGTGCTGGCTTTCTCTCTCTCTCTCTCTCTCTCTCTCTCTCTCTCTCTCTCTCTCTGTGTGTGTGTGTGTGTGTGTGTGTTATACTGGGGATGGAACCTAGGGCCTAACACACTGTGGGCAAGTGCTCAAACCTCTGGCTCTGAATTTTCTTAGTTGTGTGATCTCAGTCAAGCTACTTGTGGTTTTTTTTGTTTGCTTTGTTTTGAGATGAATTTTTATTATGTAACCTCAAATCTTCTTCTCAAATGATCTTTCTGCCTCAGCCTCCAGAGTAGCAGGAACTACAGGTGCCCACAGCAAACCTGGCAAGTTACTTAATTTTTTTTGAGACAGTATCCTGCTCTGTAGCTCAGGCTGGCCTCAAACTTAGGATCCTCCTGACTCAGCCTCCCAAGTGCTGGGATTATAGGCATGCACCACGATACCAGGTACATGTTATTTAATTTTTTGAGCCTTAGTTTCCTCACTTGTAAAGTGGGAATTACGATATTACTTACCTCAGGATTCTTGTGATGATTTCATTGGAAAATTGCATGAAAAAGTTTACAAGTGCTTGGCATATAGCACTCAATAAGTTTTAACTGATACTATTCATTTGAATGTATGTTGTACATAGTTTACTTATTTTGTGCTTCCTTCAGCTGTTTAAAGAAAAAATATTTTTGGTTTGTTTGTTTTAAGAAAGGGTCTGTCTCTGTAGCCCAAGCTGGCCTCAAACTCGGGATCTTCTTGCCTCAGTCTCCCAATGTGCTGCAATTTACAGGCATGCATCACCATACCCAGCCATTTTGTCTTTTTCAGACAAAATATTCTGCCATATTTTCTTTTAATAGTTATATAGTTTTAGAGCCAAGCGTAGTGGCGCACGCCTGTAATCCCAGTGGCTTGGGAGGCAGAGGCAGGAGGATTGCAAGTTTGAGATCAGAGGCAGTCTGCATGATTTATCGAGACCCTCTCTTAAAAAAAGTAAAAAAAAAAAAAAAATGGACTGAGGGTGCAGCTCAATGGTCCAGCACTTGCAAAGCATACAAGTGTGAGGCCCTGGGTCCAACCCCCAGTACCACACACACAAAAAAAAGTTATATAGTTTTGTTTGTATGCTTGGATATTTAATCCACATGGAATTTATTTTTGTGACTGGTTTTATCTGTGCCAAATGGATAGAATTTATCTTGACATAATGTATTATTCTATGACACAATATACTACCTTTTCTCCACAAATCTGAAATGGCATTTTCACTATGGACTACATTCCCATACATACATATGTTTGTTTCTGAGATGGTTCTTTTATGCTAGTGGTTCATTTGTTTATTTCTGTGCTGAAACCATATTGTTTAGGTTACTATAGCTATATTATATGTTAATGCCTGGTAAAGCAAATTCTCATTACCCTTTTTCAAGATGTTCTTGGTTTTCCCTATGCTCTTTTGAGAA
Source organism: Pedetes capensis (assembly GCA_007922755.1). Lineage (NCBI taxonomy): Eukaryota > Metazoa > Chordata > Mammalia > Rodentia > Pedetidae > Pedetes > Pedetes capensis. The sequence goes on along the minus strand of VMDO01011134.1, from coordinate 15,644 downwards.
TCAAGTTATTTGTTTGGGACAAAATTGATTCTTTGGGATTTTGACTGGGTTTGCGTTGACTTTGGGATAATCTGGGGTTGTGGCATGATTGTAAAGATATTGATACTGAGTCTTTCCACCAAAGAACATGGGGTGGTTTATGAATTACAATTTTTTCTATGTAGGTGTTGTGTGTTTCTTCTTGAGTTTATTCCTCGATGAGTATGTTATAACTTTGTTGCTTTTATGAGTAGGATAGTTTTTAAATTATATTTTCTAATGATTATTACAGATGTATATAGTTTGTTGTTGTTGATGTTAGGTGTTGGAGAGTCGGGTGTACAACAGAATAAAACACTTCCCTACAGTATGCCATGCCTGGCACTATGTCAGTACCTCTCTGCTGTTCATAAGGTTTTTGATGGCTGATTGTTTTGGGATTGTTGCAGGAGTGGGTTGCCAGGTCCTTCTCCCATTTTTGCAGTACTGTGGTTCGACCCCAGGGCCTCAGAGTGTGTAGAGCAAGCACTCTACCAACTGAGCTAAATCTTAGCTTAATGTATAAAGTAGAGTATTGATTTCTGTATGTTGAATTTGACTTTGGCATTTCTGCTGAGCTCTCTTGTGAGTTCCTATTACAGTTTTTTAGGTGATTTACTTGAATTTTCTAGGTAATCACGTAGCATGTAAGCTTGTTTTGTCTCCTACTTTAACATTTGTACATCTTTTTTTCCTTCATTAATAGCAGTGATAACAGAAATTTTTAGCTTATTCTTGAATTTAATGATTGTTTATGTGAAAGATGTTTAACCTCACTTGTGAATTAAATGCTAATGGAAATATACTGAAGGCTGGGGATGTAGCTCAGTGGTAGAACACTTGCACAGGCCCTGGGTTTCATCCACAGCACCTCAAAAAAATACTGAGAGACTCCTTTTTTCAAACCTCTCAAAGAGTTATAAATCAAAATGTTTGATAACACTTTTTGTTACTAAGAGTGTGGGGTAAAGACACACATTAAAAAAAAACACACATTGCAGGTGGGAGTCTAAATTGGTACAATGCCCATGGAAGGCAATTTGGTAGCATTATGTAAAGATTCTGTGCACTCTTCTGGATATATTGGTATATTTCAATAAAAGTTAAAAAGTACAAATTTACATTGATCTAGTATTGTATTTCATGGATTTTTGATAATATACAATAAAATACATACACATGTATATATATACATATGTACATATACATGTACATTTACACACATACAGTATGTAGTATTTGAATGCTACAGAGTAAGAATGAGAAACTTGTATATACTGAAAAGGAAAAAAGCACCTTCAGTTATGACTATAAAGAAAGCTTCGTGAGTTGAGCATGGTGGTGCACGTCTGTGGTCTTAACTACTTGGGACACTAATCAGTAGGACCATTTGAGACCAGATTTCATGTCCAGCCTGGGCAACATAGGAAGACCCTGCCTCAGTAATAGTAAAAGCTTAATGCACACTATACTATTTTTTTTGTGTAGAAACTTTTGCTTATTTGCCTAATGACTGGGGGTGTAGCTAAGTGGCAGAACACTTATCTAGCATCCATGAGGCCCTGGATTCCATCCTCAGCTTTACAAAAAAAAACATAGGTAAAGAATATAATATAAACAGATAATTCACACCAGATGAAAGCAAAAGATCAAATAAACCTGAAAAGATGGTACATCATGCTAACAATCAGGAAGATTAAAATTTAAAGTGACAAGGAACAAAAGATACTGGTCTTATTCCCACTTCTACACATTCACATTGCTAATACTGATGTTTCACCCCCATCAGATTGGAAGAATTAATTACACTTTAAAATTGTCTAATAATACCAAGTATTGGTAAGAAAGTAAAGAAAAATGAATTCAGATGTTAATGGGAGTATGAATCAGTACAAACACTTTGAAGATTGTTATTGTTATTGTTGTTCTTAGGAGCCATGGAGTCAGGTCTGACTCATAGCTACCCTCATAGGGTTTTCAAGGGTTGATTGTTTCAATATTGCTTTGGGAGTGGATTTCCACGTCTTTCTCCCATTTTGTGGTGCTGGGGATCAAACCCAGGTCCTCAGAGAGTATGGAGCAGCACTCTACCAACTGAGCTAAACCCCAGCCCACTTTGAAGATTAGTTCAGCAATATGTAATCCCAGCATTCTATAGTCCCAGCTACTTGACTACTCAGGTTGAAGCAGAATTGCTTGAGCCCAGGAGTTAGAGAGCAGCCTGGGCAACATAGTGAGACCCCATCTCTCTTAAAAAATAAAAGACTGAGTTGGGCATGGTGGCACGTGCCTGTAGTCCCAGCAACTCCAGAGGCAGAAGCAGGAAGATCATAGGTTCAAGGCCAGAGGTAGCCTGCATAACTTAGCAAGACCCTGTCTCAAAATAAAAAACATAAAAGGGGGCTGGGTGTACAGTTCTGTGGCAGAGCACTTGTAAAGTATGCTTGAGGCCCTGGGTTCAACTCCCAGTACGGTTAAAAAAAAATAAAAGATTTTTTAAAAGAGGTTGCTGAGGATATAGCTTAGTGGTAGAGTGCTTCCCAGCACTCACAAGGCTCTGGATTCCATCACCAGCACCACAAAAAACAAAACAAAACCAAAGAATGCATAAGAATCTAATGAGTGGTTTATCTGTTGAGGGAATAGTGAGAACTAAATGGTTGGGAGACAGAGTTGGGAATGACCCTGCCCTTTTATGTACATCTTTCTTTGATATTTGAGCCATATGATTGTAGTATATTTTATTTTTAGTTCTTTGTTTTTGTGGTTCTGCAGATGGAACCCAGGGCTTCCTGCATGCTAGGCAAGTGGTCAACCACTGAGCTACAACCCCAGCCCCATGTATATGTTATATATAAAAATACATATTTATATATAAAACATATATATGTTAGGTGCCATCGAGTTGGTGTCTGATTCATAGAGACTCTACATATAACAGACAAAATACCATTGTCAGTGCTTCTCTGCTGTTCATAGGGTTTTTGATGGCAGATTGTTTTTTGGGAGTAGACTGCTGGGTCCTTCTCCCAAAAAACATATATATATATATATATATATATAATATACATAAGTATATATTATATATTGTTTGGGGACAAGGTTTCACTATGTAGGCCAGGCTGGCCTTGAGCTTGTAATCCTCTTGCCTTAGCCTTCCAAATGTTAGGATTACAGATGTGTTCTGCCCCCCTGCTTCCATTCATTATATTTATACAAAATGAAATTATAAGTGGTTTCTTGAAAGCCAGATTTGGTGTGGTTCCTGCCTGTAATCCCAGTACTCAGGAGGCTGAGGCTAGAGGATTGATACAAATTAGAGGCCAGCCTGGGCTACACAGGAGGGACCCTGTGTCAAAACAAACAAAAAGAAAACCTCAGTTATTTAAGTATTTCAGACCCTCCAACTTTTCTTTCTTTTGCTTGTTCTTTTTCTTCTGTGTTGCAGGTTTCTTTCAAATGACTATCTCCTGAGTCTGTTCACGTGTAAGGATGACTAGTGGTAGGTTCTGTGTACATGAGCAGAATTGTCAACAGTAGGCCTTATCCTGGGGGATGTGGGTAGGCAGATGGATATTATTACACTTGGAGGACCCAAATGCCAGAAGTCAGAGGCCTTAGCTCTGGTGTGCCCTAATTCTCCCCAGATTGTTAAATTTGGTGTTCTGCGTGCAGGGATTAATTTCTTTTGGGAGAAGAGTTCATCAGTTGTGCCATAATTCAGACCCTCAGATTATCTTTATTTTCACCCTTTTTCTCACTCTCCCCCTCTGTGGAATCAGTCTTCTTTTGCATGTGAAGCCTCTCTAGGATTTTGCCCTGCAAGTCAGCTACACCCTGGGTTAGAACTCTTTGTATTACATATTTTCAGTTTGTAGGGTCGTTTGATTTGTGTTATCAGCCAGTTCTTTTAGGTTTGCTTTCTGTGAGAAATTGTTAAAAAAAATTTTGTCTGCTGTACTGTTTTCCATTTACATCACTGACTTGTAATTTATCTTTTCTTGTCCTTACCGTTGTTTTTCTGAGGTCTTAGAAAGTACAAGAGATACAGGTATTCAGTTCACCTTGAACTAAAGTCCATAGTAGTATATCTTTTTTCCCATTGCTGGAGATTGAGCTCAGGGCTTTGAGCATGCTAGGCACTCTACCACTGAACTACACCCAAGCCTATAGCAATGTATTTTAAGCTTGAATAAACTGTAGGGTCCTTGAGAACAAGGTCTGATTTTTGTTCTTTCATTCCTAAATATTGACACTGTGCTTGTAACATTGGTACTTGGTAAATGTTTATTGGCATGAAGATGTATACATGAGAAAGACAGAAGATTGTTAATGGAAAGTTTACTGTGTCATTCTTATTGTATACATATGCATTCTTAAAATTGCTGGTTATAAAAGTTGAAGAAATTCTTTGAGGCATTGGTTGACAAAGTACTGTTTTGTTTTGTTTGAGATGGGGGTCTCCTGTGTTGCCTAGGCTAGTTTCTTAACTCCTGGACTCAAGTGATATTTCTGCCTCAGCCTCCTTAGTAGTTGGGACTGTAGGTGTGCAATGAAGTACTGGTTTTAAATTGGATTTCCTATGTATATAACCAAGATAAGATGCAGGGAAAAATGATTTTGGACTTTTAACTCAAGTGTTTCAAGCTTATATACCAAACGTATTGAAGGAATAGAGATGGGGCACACATTTTTTACCTTTTCCCTATAATTTCAGTCTTAGAAATACTTTTATAGTAGTTTTTGTACATATTTCTAGGACTTAGATCAATATATTTGCCATTTTGTGAAGGAAAAAATGGCTATACATAGGTTATGCTATGTGGCTGTGAACATAGTAGGACCCTCCAAATTTGAGTAAACTCCAGGTTTGAGGCCAGATTTTTGTGGACTTTTTTACTGAGCCATGTTTCCCCATTGCTGAATGTCGAAGAGATATTATCCTGGTCACTGGAGCATATTCCTTTAGCAATACCAAATGGTTTTTAAAAAAGCTTTTAAAAAATGTATTACATAATTTTCTGCCTTCCTAAATGGAGTCCCCTCAAAACCATTTAATGTTTTCTTCAGTACTGTTGATAGTGCTTTAATATAGTACTGCCCCAGGGATTTATTAAGAGGTAGAAAATAAAAGCTTTTATTTATTGATTATTATATTGTGCCAGGCACTGTGCTAAGTATTTTGTGTATATTTTCGTATCAGTCCTATGAGATTTCACAAATGAAATCAAGAATAAGTGAGGTTAAATTATTTGCTCAAAGGCAGAACCAAGAACCAAGATTTGATTCCAGGTTTCTTCCACTCCAAAGCCTTTTTTTTTTCTTTTTCTTTTCTTTTCTTTTTTTTTTAGTAGTGTGGGCTAAACCCAGGGCCTTGTGCATACTTTGCAAGCACTCTACCACTGGGCTGCACCCCAAGCCCATTTTTATTTTTTATCTTGAGACAAGATCTCATAAATTATGCCGGCTGCCTCTGGCCTCAAACCTGTGATTCTCCTGTCTCTGCCTCCCAAGTCACTGGGATTACAGGCGTGCACCACCATGCTGGGCCTGCTTGTGTTCTTAAACTGTTTTTTGATCAAGACACTAATGGAAGCTGGGCACTGTGATGCACATCTGTAATCACAGTGACTCAAAGGGCCTATATAAGAGGATCACAAGTTTGATGCCAGAGGCTACCTGTACAATTTAGCGAGAAGCTCTCTCAAAATAAAAGTAAAAAGGGTCTAGGAATGCATTTTAGTAGTATAGCACTTGCCTAGCAACAACAGTTTGTGTGATGCCCTGGATTCAACCCCTAGTACTGCCAAAAAAACCCACAAACAAAAAACTATTAGACCCACGATGAAAATGCCCTGGATAAATGATGCTTACTGAAGTTCTTTTCCGAGTTCTTAAAATTTATTGTTGTTTTTATTTGTAGTGCTTGGGATTGAACCCAGAGTCTTACGCATGCTAGGCAAGCATGCCACCATTGAGCTACACCACCTGCCTAGAATTTATTTTTCTTATTCATTGTTTACCTTAAGTTACTAGTTATTACATCATATTGCTATCAGGCCTTTTCCCTCCAAAAATGATTCTTTTTTATTAAAGGAATATTAATATAAATAGAAGAAAAGACAGCATCCCAACACTGAGGGCAGGTCAGGCTAGAGATGAGAGTGGACCAAATTAGTGATGAGAGAACAGTATAGTTTTAAAGTGACATATTTCTTTCTCTCTCTTTTTTCTTTGTTTTTTTGAGTCTTCATGTAGCCCAGGCTGGCCTCAAACCTGAAGTCTTCCTGTTTCAACCTCTCAAGTGCTCTCTCAAGTGCTGGGATTACAGGCATGTGCCACCATAGCCAGCTCAAAAAGACATATTTGATATTATAATAGCTTTGATTTTAGTCAAAGTATGTTAAGATTCTTAAAGAGGACATCATATTTTATTGAAATATAATTTACATCAGAGGTCCCCAGCCTCTGGGCTGAGGACTAGTAGGACTATTAAGAACCAGGCTGCACAGAAGGAGGTACAGAAGAGACAATCAAGTGAACTTCATCTGTATTTACATCTGCTCCCCATAGTTTGCATTGCCACTTGAGCTCCACCTCTGGCCTATGGAAAAATTGTCTTCCACAAAACCAAACAGGCACCGAAAAGGTTGGGGACCACTGATTTACATAACAAAATTCACCAAAAGAAAACTGGACATAAAGACATAAACTAAAGTGCCAGATACTCAGGGGACTGAAACAGGAAGTTTTCTTGAGCCTGGGAGGTTGTGACCAGCCCAGGCAAGATAGTGAGACTCTGTCTCAAAAAAAAAAATTCACCAGTATAAATGTATACTATGATTTTTTTCTAAATTTATAGAGTTGTACAACTTTGATTATAATCCAATCTTATTATTACTATTACTATCATTCCTATTGTCTGTTTTTGATTTTTGAGACAGGGTCTCACTGTGTAGCCCAGGGGGCCTCGATTCGAGATTCTCTTGCCTCAGCATCCCCAGCACTGGAATTATAAGTGTGCCCTACCACACAGGGTTCATTTTAGTTTTATTATTAAAAATATTTTTGTGGTATTGGGGATCCAACCTAGAGCTTCAAGCATGCTAAGCATATATTCTACCATTGAACTACACCTCTAGCCCTGCAATCCAATTTTAGAATATTACCATGTGTTGGTTAATTTTGGATGTCAATTGGATAAGATTGCCAGGCACCTAGGAGATTAGTAAAGCATACCTCTGGGTCTGTCTGTGAGTGCATTTCCAGAGAAGATTAACTAAGCAAGGAAGACCTGAGCTGAATGTGAGTGGCACCTCCTATAGGCTGGGGGCCTGGATGGAATAAAGTGGGGAGAAAGGAGAAAGCCAACAGTGTGGACATTTTCTCTTTTTGCTTCCTGACTGCTATGATATGAGAAGCTCTTCTCTGCCATCATGATGGACTGACACCTCTGAAACTGTGAGCCAAAATAAATCCTTCCTCTTTTAAGTTGTTCATGTCAGGTATTTTGTCATGTTGTTGTTGTTAGGTGCTATTGAGTTGGGTCTGACTCAGCAACCCTATGTACAACAGAACAAAACATTCCCCAACTCTGTGACAGGCACATGATCTTTTTTATGTTTAAATCCATTGTTGCAGACACTGTGTCAGTCCATCTAGTTGAGGGTGTTCCTTTTTTTCACTGATCTGCTACTTTCCCAAACATGATATCCTTCTCCAGGGATTGGTCCCTCCGGACAACATGTCTAAAATACTTAAGATGCAGTCTAGCCATCCTTGCTTCCAAGGAGCACTGTGGTTGCACTTGTTCTAGGACAGATCTGTTGGTTCTTTTGGCAGTCCATGGTATATTCAATATTAGTCTCCAGCACTATAATTCAAAAGCATCAATTCTTCTGTCTCCCAGTGTAAAATCTAACTAACACATACCATCTCCCCCAGAAGATCCTTTGTGCTCATTTGCAGTCAGTCCTGTTCCTGTGCCCCTGCCTCAGGCAATTACTAATCTAGTTTCTATCTAAAGATTTGCATTTTCTTGACATTTGGTATAAACAGAATCATGTAATATGTAGACTTTTCCTCTGGATGTTTTCACTTAGCATTATGTTGTCAAGTCTCATCTTTATCATAGCATGTGTCAATACTCTATTCCTTTTTATTATTGAGTAATGCTCTATTGCATGTGTATGATAAATTTTTAAACTTCATCAGGTATACACATTTCGATTGTTTCTACTTTTTTATTCTATAAATAGTGCTGCTATGAACACTTGTGTGCAAGTGTTTTATGTAGACATATGTTGTCATTTCACTGGATCAGTGGTATGTGGTAACTCTGTTTAACTTGTTGGAGAACTGCCAGACTATGCTCCAAAGTATTTTACACTCCCACCAACAATGTATGAGGGTTGGGTTTTCTCTATATCCTTGTCGGTGCTTGTTACTGTCTTTTTTATTATAGCCATGTTCATGGGTTTGAGGTGGTATTTCATTGTTTGATTTGTGTTTCCATAATGAGTAATGATGGGGAACATCTTTTCAGGTGTTTATTGGCCATTTGTTTACAGTTTTCCCCTCTTATCTACAGAGGATCTGTTCAAAGACCCTCAGTGGATGCCTGAAACAGTGGATAGTACCAAGCCCTATAAGTACTGTTTTTCCTATATATATGTGTTAATGTTTGACTTACAAATTAGGCACAATAAGAGATTAACAACAGTAATTAATAATAGAATAATTATAACAAGGCACTCTAATTCTACTTTAACTACTGTTATCTTTAAAACTGATCAAACCCTTATCATGTCAGACAAAACACTAGGGTCGCTGAGGATTCAAGTTATGATTTGAGTTCTCTGACATTTTTACTAGAATAAAATGTTACCATTTCTTTTTTTTTTTTTTGTTTTTGAGACAGGGTCTCACTATGTAGCCCAGGTTGGCCTTGAACTCACTATGTAGCCCAAATAGGCCTCAAACTCAAGATCCTCCTGCCTCAGCTTCCCAAGTGCTGGGATAATGAGTGTGCGCTACCATCCCTAGCTTATTACTCCTATTTTCACAGTATAGTATAGTAAAAGTTGTTTGTGTGTGGTCTTCTGTTTATTCCTGGAATTTAATATTTTTGGACTGTGGTGGATTGACAGTAACTGAAACTATAGAAAATGAAACTACAGATAAGAGAGGCCTATTGTATCTTCTCTAGAGAAATGTTCATTCAGATCTTTACCCAGTTTTTGGAGGGATGCAAGGGACTGAACCTAGGGCCTCACACATGCTAAACTGCCCATTTTTAAATTGGATTTTTATTTCATTATTAAGTTATAAGTGTTCTTTATGTATTCTTGATTACAGTTCCTTATCGTGTATGTGATTTGCACATATTTTCTTCCAGCTTGTGGGTTATCTTTTTTGCTTCCTTGATGGTATCCTTTGAAGTACAAAGGTTTAAAAATTTGATGAGATGCAGCTTCTCATTTTTTTCTTTTATTGCTTATGTTTTTGTTCTTACCTCTGAGAAATTATTGCTTAACCTAAGATTACTGTGATATGCTCCGATATTTTCTTTCAAGAATTTTATAGTTTTAATCTCTTACATGTCTGTGGTAAAATTTGAATTAATTTCTGTGTATGAGCTCGGGTAGGGATCCAACTTTTTTTTTTTTTTTTGCATATCGATTCCAGTTGTCCCAGCACCTTTAGAAGAAAAGATTGTTTCAAAGAGTGTTGTTGCCAGATGCTGTGGCACATACCTATAATCCCTGCCACTTGGAAGGCTAAATCAGAAAGATCATGAGTTGGAGGCCAGAGGCAGCCTGCACAATTTAACAAGACCCTGTCTCAAAATAGAAAATATAAAAGTCTAGGGGGTGCGGGTCAGTGGTAGAGCACTTGCCTAGCATGTTTGAGGCCCTAGGTTCAATCCTCCGATACTACAAAAAAAAAAAAAAAAAAAAAAGTCTGTTGTTTACCCACCGAATGGCCTTGGTCTCTTTGTTGAAAATCAGTTGACCATAAATGTTAAGGATTACTTCTAGACTGTTATATTTCGTTGACCCATGTGTCAATCCTTACTGTTGCTCATTTCTAATTTAATCCTTCTATGGTAGAGAGAGCTGGGATTTGGCTCAGTGGGTAGAGCTCTGCGCTGCAGTCTCTGAGGTCCCAAGTTCAATTCCCAGCACCACAAAAATGGGAGAAGGACCTGGCAATCCACTCCCAAGGCAATCCTGAAATAGTCAGCCATTGAAAACCCTATGAGGGTCGCTATGAGTCGGATACCGACTCGACGGCACCTAACAACAACAACAACAATGGTAGAGAGAACATAATGTGTGTATTTCAATCTTTTTTTTGATATTTATTTTATTGTATAGCATATAAGCTGTTTTACAGAATGTTCCATCTATTCTTGAAAAGAATATTTGGTATATTTTGCTGGAGTTATGGTACATGCCTATAATCCTAGAACTCAAGAGGCTGAGGCAGGATGATCATGAGTTTTAAGGTCAGCTTGGGGCTACATAGGGAGTTCCAGGACAGCCTGGGCTACACAGTAAGACCCTGTCTTAGAAAAAAATAATGTGTATTTGCATTTATCTTGTTCGATAGATGTCAACTAGGAAAAGTTGGTTGATAGTGTTATCCAAGTTTTACATATTCTTGTTTCTGTTATGTCTCTTTCCATTATTAAGAATGGGAAGTGGAAATCTTTTGTTATTGAATTATCTATTTGTCTTTTCAGTTTTGTCAGTTTTTATTTCATGTATTTGAGGCACTGTTGTTAGATATGTATGTTTATAATTGTCACATATTCTTGACGAATTAACTCTTTTTTGTCCTCATAAAATAATTCTCTTTAGTAACATTTTTGTCCCAGGTATTGGGCTTAAGAAAATTTATTTGATGCTGTGCTGAAGATCAAACCCAGGACCTTGCACATGCTCAGCAGGCAAGCCCGTGCTCTACTGCTGAGCTACATCCCTAGTCCAGGTTATTGGTTTTTAAAAAACTAAGAGAATACTCCTTTCCCATGCCTCTTATTTACTCCTTCTTACCAGGTAGCTTGGGAAAATAGGTGACAAACCATGTCAGAATTATACCAGAGAACCATTACTTGCCGCTCATTTTATTTTGCAGTACTAGGGTGTTGAAGGCAGGGCCTCATGCGTGCTGGGCATGTACTCCACCACTGAACTGTACCCTGAGCCTCTTTTCTATTTATTTTTTTAATTTTGAGACAGGGTCTTACTAAGTTGTGCAGGCTGCCTCTGGCTTTGAAGTTGCAATTGTCTTGTCTTAGCCTCCCAAGTAGCTGGGATTTCAGGTGCCTGCTAGGGTGCCCAGATGTATACTTGTTGTTGTTGTTACGTGCCGTCGAGTTGTGTCCGACTCATAGCGACCCTCATAGGGTTTTCAATGGCAGATTGTTTCGGGATTGCCTTGGGAGTGGGTTGCCACGTCCTTCTCCCATTTTTGCGGTGCTGGGAATCGAACTCCGGACCTCAGATACTGCAGAGCAGCACTCTACCAACTGAGCTAAATCCCAGCTTAGATGTGTACTATATACTATATATTATATATTACATATATATGTGTACATACAGAACTCACAAAAGTGTGTGAGTAACATTTCACGTTTTTTTAAGGTACTGAAGATTTAACCCGGGGGCTTGTACATGCTAGGCAATTGTTCTACTACTGAGCTACATCTCCAGCCCTTTTTATACTTTGCAACAGGGCCTTGCTAAGTTGCCTAGACTGGCCATGAACTTAGAATCCTCCTGCCTCAGTCTCCCAGGTGGCTGGGATTACAAGGTGCATGCCAGGGATTTCAGATTTTAGAAGAGTTCTGTGGTAAAAAAAAATTTGAAGGCTTTTCTGAAAATTCTCTGACTTCATCTATTTTTGGCTGCTTAGAAGGTTGTCTTCTGGATGTCTTATCTTGAGATTTCTGGATAATTGACCTTGAGTTAAATGAAGCAAATAACTATCATTATTCTTCCTTAAAAATGTTGTTGTTAAGTATCATCAAATTGAGTCTGACTCATAGTGACCCTATGTACAACAGAATGAAACACTCCCCAACTCTGTGACAGGCACATGATTTTACTTATGTTTAAACCCATTGTTGCATACACTATGTCAATCTGTCTAGTTGAGGGCTTTCCTTTTCTTCGTTGACCTACCACTCCCCAAACATGATGTCCTTCAGGGATTGGTCCCTCCTGACTACATGTCCAAAATATGTAAGACACAGTCTAGCCATCCTTGCTTCCAAGGAGCACTGTGGTTGCACTTCTTCCAGGACAGACCTGTTGGTTCTTTTGTCAATCTGTGGTATATTCAATATTAGTCTCCAGCACCATAATTCAAAAGCCTCAATTCTTCTTGTCTCTTTTATTCAATGTCCCACTTTCACATGTGATGCAACTGAAAATACCATGGCAGGAGTCAGGCACACCTTCATCTTCAATGTGACATTTTAACTTTTCAACACTTTAAAGAGGTCTTTTGCAACAGCTCTTCACAATGCAATACACCTTTTGATTTCTTGACTGCAACTTCCATGGGTGTTGATTGTGGAACAAAGAAAGGCAAAATCTTGGACAACCTCAATCTTTGTCCTTTTATCATGAAGTTGCTTACTATCCCAGTTGTGTGGATTTTTGTTTGTTGATTTTGAGACACAGTCCATACTGAAGGATGTGTTCTTTGATCTTCATCAGTAAATGTTTCAAATCCTCTTCACTTTCAGCAAGCAGAGTTGTGTCGTCTGCATAATGCATGTTGTTAATGAGTCTTCCTCCAATCATGATGACATATTCTTCTTCATAAAGTCCAGCTTCTCAGATTATTTGCTCAGCATAGAGATTGAAGAGGTACAGTGAAGGAAAACAGCCCTGATGCACACCTTTTTAAAATTTAACTAGGCAGTGTTTCCTTGTTCTGTTTGAATGACTGCCTCCTGGTCCATGAACAGATTCCTCATGAGTATAGTTAACTACTCTGGTATTCCCGTTCTTCGGAGTGTTATCCATAATTTGTTATGATCCATACAATCAAATGCCTTTGCATAGTAGATAAAACATAGACATCTTTCTGGTATTCTCTGCTTTTGGCTAATATCCATCTGACGTCAGCAATGATGTACCCAGTTCCACATCCTCTTCTGAATCCAGCTTTATTTTCTGGCAGTTTCCTGCCTACATACTACTGCAGTTGCTTTTGAGTTATCTTTAGCAAAATTTTTCTTGCATGTAATATTAATGATATCATTTGATTAGTGTCTACATTCGATTGGATCTCCTTTCTTGGGAATAGGCACAAATGTGGATCTCTTCCAGTCAGTTGGCTAGGTAGCTGTTTTCCAAATCTCTTGGCATAAACAAGTGAGCACCTCCAGCACTACCTCTGTTTGTTGAAACATCTCAATTGATATTCCATCAATTCCTGGAGCCTTATGTTTCACCAGTTCCTTCACGGCAGCTTCCACTTCTTCCTTGAGTATCATTTGTTCCTAATCATATGCAACCTCTTGAAATGCTTGATCACCTATCATTTTTTTTTTTTTTGTGGTACTGAGGGTTGAACCAAGGGCCTTGCACTTGCATGCTTTGCAAGTACTGGACCACTGACCTGCACCCCCAGCCCATTTTTTTTTACTCTTTGAGACAGAGTCTTGCTAAATTACACAGACTGCCTCTGGTCTCGAACTTGCAATCCTCCTGCCTCCGCCTCTCGAGCCACTGGGATTACAGGCATGTGCCACTGTGCCTGGCAGACCTATCAGTTCTTTTGGGGATAATCACTCTGTGTATTCCTTTCCATCTTCTTTTGATGTTTCTTGTGTCAATTAATATTTTCCCTGAGGAATCCTTCACTATTGCCACTCGAAGCTTGAATTGTTTTTCTCCAATTCTTTAAGTTTGAGATAAAGTCTGTTCTTCCCTTTTGGTTTTCTGTCTTGAGCTCTTTGCACATGTCATTATAATATTTGATTTTGTCTTCTTGAGTTGCCCTTTGAAATTTTCTGTTTAGTTCTTCTTAAACTTCCTCATGTCTTCCTTTTACTTGAGCTGCTCCACATTCAAGAGCAAGTTTCAGAGTCTCTTTTAACATATAATTTGGTCTTTTCTCAAAGATATATCACCTAAATGTTAACATTTGAAGAATGTGAATGAAGGGTGTACTGGATTCTTTGTATACTCATGCAGGTTCTTTTCCAAGTCAAAAATTATTTCAAAATAAAAAGTTAAAGAAAATTCACCTAAGTAAGGCTCTACTAGTTATTTTTTTTCACTTGTAGGTAATAGTATTATTAAATGACATTGGAAATATATTTATGTGGCAGTGTAACTGCATAGAGCACTTCACAAGTCCTTGGTTCACTTCTTAGCTCTGGTATTAACACAGATATGTCCTAGTAGCACCATCTGGTTGGTACATTTCTGGCCTTTCTTCTAAGATTCTTCAGGTTCCTTCACAATTATATTGATTCAAGCTGTACATCTTACATTTAGTGCTTTCTTAGTGTATTTTGAATGTATGCCTCCTGCCACTATTTTCATTCAAGCCTCATGATTCCCTTCCTGGATTATTGCAGTAGCTTTTTAATTGGTCTCCTTGTTTTACATTATATGGATAGAAGGTCCTTAGTGACTATCTGCCTCTCTGTCCTCAGCTGCTTGTGTCTAATAAGCAAGTAAATTGCTCAGGGTACCAGTCAGGTACTTACCTATTTTGTGTTGTTTCCTACTTTTACTGTGACCTTCTCTTGGCCTGGACAAGTTAATTTTCTTTCTTTGAGACTCAGCTCTGGCATCTTTTCTAGGAAACCTTCCTAGATGGTCCAACTTCATTTTTTACTTGTGGATATCAAGTTGTCCCAGAACCAGTTGTTGAAAAGAGTATTCTTTCCCTGTTGAGTTATCTTGGCACCTTTATTAAAAATCAGTTGACCATAAATACATAGGTTTATATTTGGACTCTGTTTCTATTTCATTTATCTGTACATCTATTCTTATGCCAGTACCATACTGCCTTAATAAATTAGCTTTATAGTAGGTTTTTAAATCAGGCCTTGTGAGTCCTCCAACTTTGTTCTTTTTCAACATTGATTTTTGGCTTTGGTTATTATGAATCCCTTGAAATTCTGTATGTATTTTACAATTAGCTTGATAGTGTCTACAGAGAAACTAGCTGGAATTTTTATAGGAATTGAATTGGATATGTGGAACCATTTGGGGTAGTCTCATTATTTTGTCTGTTTCAGTTCAGGTTGTTTTCTTCAATTTTTTTTTAATTGCTATTTCTTGGTGCTTTTGGCTTGATGTAATTCTTAACAAATCTTTGTGACAAATTGTGCCTTTCAAGGCATATAACGTAGTAACAGGTATGTAGGCTTAACTTTGTGATGGTATGATAGTTGTTGTTGTTGTTAGGTGCCGTCGAGTCGAGTCCAACTCATAGCGACCCTATGTACAGCAGATCGAAACACTTGCCGATTCTGTGCCAGGCAAACCATCTTATTTATGTTTAAGCCCATTGTTGCAGACACTGTGTTAATCCATCTGGTGGAGGGTTTTCCTCTTTTCCGTTGACCTGCCACTCTTCCAAACATG